>APFE030145208.1:0-16473 GCA_000404065.3 Pinus taeda | reverse complement strand
AAACATACATTATTCTATGAGAAACCAAGTGTTTTTCGTTCCTACCTCAAGTCCAACGCTTGTTGCAGCAGTCCAGCCTCGTCGATCCAGATGAGCTCCTCCTTCACTTTGAAACCTGCATACACTAACAATCAAACAATTACATAACACCTGAATTTCCATAAAACAAAGCATATTCAACATATAGACCAAGGAGTATATGAAACAATTCATTAACAACAAATCATTGAGAAGAATGGACTTATTTGTATTAAGAAACAAAAAAGAAACCATTACAACCTGAGCCTTGGTGTTGTGCAAGTTCCTCCCAGGGTCCAGCAAGAGTTTTCCTCTACTTTGACAAGCTCACCCACTTCCAATATGACAACAAGAAAGGATGGTAATCTCTCCTCACAAGTTTACAATGGAAGTCCTAATTCCAGCAGCATCTACCCTTTGGAATGTTCAGCTTCAACCTCCCCTCCTCTGGCCCAAGGCCTGTATTTATAGTGTTCTAGAGGAAGTTATTCAGTTCCAACATCAATGGGATACTCCCTCTTTTGGATGGGGTAGCTCCTCTCTTGATGGGTTAAGTTCCTCTATCATAGGGATGCATGAACCATCTGGAGGCGCTCAATACACGTCAAACACTCTTCTAGAAGGCTCTAGAAGTGACCACAAGTAACTTTTTTAAAGATGAAACTCGCGCCTTTTGACCTTTACAGGGGTACGCACCCATCCTTTGGCTTACAGAGCGTACAAGTACGCAGGTACAGTGTGTTTGGGATGCGTACACGCAGGCAAGGTAGAGAGAACCTGCGTACCTAGAGATAAACATGTTTTTAGTGACTTTCTCTCTTTTTTAAAGCTTGACATGAAGAGTAGAGGTATTAGGCTTGACAAGGAGGATAATATGACTATTGATGGAGCCATATTAACTACAGATAGTCATGGTGACAAATTTCAGTGTAACAATCTTGCTTGCCTAACGTTCATATTAGGTTGTTTCATTTTAGGCTGGTCAAACAAATATCTCAGACCACTGTGATCTCTTATCCACTCAAACCCACTACTAAGAAGATAATATCTCCACATATTCAATGCATGAATGATTGCTTCCAACTCAAGATCGTGCAGCACATAGTTCTACTCATGATCATTTAGTTTCCTTGAATTGTAAAATACCACCTATCCCTCCTACATCAGGACTCGAAAAAGTGTTCTCTTGCAATAATCTATACATACCACAAACTCTTTATCAGGATCTGTAATATTTACAATTAGAGCATTTGTAAACAACTGCTTCAACTACTCAAAACTCACTTCACATTCATTTTTCCATTCAAATTTCTTTCCCTTCCTATGCAATTATGTAATATGATAGGAAATCCATGGTAATTTCTCAATGTACCTCCCGTAATAACCATCTAAACCCATGAATGATCTGAACTCATCTAGATTCCAAGGAGCTTCCCATTCCATGATAGCTATGATCATTTCTGGATCCACTGCTATGCCTTCCTTGGAAACAACATGTCCCAAATAATGTACGTCTGTCTCAAAGAAACTTTATTTACTACACTTGGAATAAAACTAAAGATCTCTTAGCAATATCGATATTTTTTTTAAGTGTTTTGCATGCTCTTCCTCATTTTTAGAATATATCATCAATGAATACAATAAAAAACTTGTCCAGATAAGGATGCAAAAAACTATTCATCAAACATATGAATGTAGCTAGAGCATTAGTCAAACCAAAAGAAACCAGAACAAACTCAGAATGCCCATACCTAGTGTTACACAAAATCTTGTCACTATCCCTGTACTCCCCGTTCCTCGATCCCAGAGGAGCTCTACAGTGAACATCATGTGTTTTCATATCATGAAGAACATGTATTTACATCACTCTTCATCTACAAAACATTTCCCTCTTACATCATTTAGATAGAATCTTCCTTCAAACTCAGTTTTGAAGGTGAGTGTTATCCCTCAGTTTCTTCCCCGCACCGATTTATAGATTTTAACATTGAGCCTAGCACCGATCAGCGCTTATATCCATCCATTACCCACATTGACCCTCTTTTGGAAAGTTTTTGAAAAATGGGGTCGAAGCTTCCAGGCCGAGAAGCTTTGTGAACAAAAGTTTAGTAAATGAAGAGTCAAGATAGAGCTGAGAGAGATGGTTTGGGCTTCTTTCCCCTAGTAAAATGGAACAAACGAAAAAGGATGAGACCTCTCTCATCATAAAGGATTCATGTCCCCTCTCTCATGCTATATAAACTTATAATATTCTTACCTCAGCTAGCTAATGGAGCTTGAATAATTTTCAAAATATTGATAGCCTAAACAACTCTTGATAACCTTAGCCTTCTAGTTTGCGCTTGTAAAGGGAGAATAAGTTTGTAGTTTGTTTGGTTCAGAGAAAAGAGGAAGAAGCCTTGAAATTCTATTGTTTGAGGTGAATCATGAGATGCTAACAGTGGTACTGGAACTTGGACATGTAGGAGGAAACCTGCAACTCTAAGGCAAAGGTTGTACTTTCCTTTTTATCATAATAATACAACTGATATTTTGTTTCCTATATCAATCGCATATGGTATTTGGTAGCTTAACACTCCTTAGCCTCTTAAGTAGGTTGAATCTATTGTATGCTATCATGTGTTCTTTGTTTTCTTGTCTATTTTTTTTAGGTGCTTGATTGAAATTAAGGAGCTTATCACTAGAGAAAAGAAACAAGGACTTCATCAAACAAGGATAAACGATACAAGAGGTAGGATGTTATCCATTCTCAATCTAAGGGAACTTATGTCATATTTTCTTTTTCTGTGGCTAGATCATCTCCTCTGGGCTAGAGGGATTCTTTCTATCCACAGAGAGAATCTTCTTACTCCACAAATTGGTGACTTCAATGGGGAACCATCCCTCTCTTTGGATTATTTTTCATTTCATGATTTGTGATGACTTTTGTCGTATCACTCTTTCTGTTTTGTAATATGTACTTTTCTTTGATTCTTGAATTTAGAGTGATAGGTATGGTTTTGGTTTGTGGAATTTTTTTCTTTGAATCCCTCGATCAACGTGGTTATTTTGCTAACAGTAGTGTCAACCAGCGCAAGTTACTCTTGAACAGTTGCACCACAGCCCCTTATGGCACCGGTTGCTAGTTAGAGAGTCACACCAATTATTGTAGGTTAAAGTTAGGGTTTCTCTAAAATCATTTCGAGTGTGTCTTGTCCTCATAGATTCTATTTGAGATTGCATTACTTGATTTTTTGAGTTTTTTGGATGGTTTGTGTTCCTAGGGCATCTAGGTCGTTGTCCATTCATTTGCTTATATGCTTATCAAATCAAGTTGGTGATTTGCTACTTCATGCATTTCATGTTTTAGTCCTTGCATCTATATTTCTCTGTTTTTAATTAAACAAGTGAAAAAGTTTTGTTTTCTCTTCTCTTGTTGAACATCTCTTTTCTGAGCATAGATTACATTGCTCAATTTGTTTCGATTGAAAATTTGCATATTTTTGGTTTGATAGGAGTTCTTTTTATTGTGCTTTGCATATGATTGATGTTTTGTTGTTTGAAAATTTTCATTGAAATGTTTATGTGAAAGATTCATTCTAGCATTCCATTGAAGGAAATACATCAATCTAGTTTGTCTAATTGACATGTTGCATTAAGTAGCATCATTGAAAGCTAGAATTACATCATCATGAGCAGTTCAAATGAAATGAACTTCTTTTACTATTAAAAAGACTAGTTGAAGCGCATCTGATAGGAAGAGTAGGAAGTAGAAATAATTTTCATTGTCTTTTTTTTAAAGTGAAGTAGTGAAGAGTCATCTTACTTTCAAATGCTTATTTGTTGCATTGATTGTTTTCTCAATTAGTGTAAGAATTCATGGAATTGAAAGGGTTTTGTCTCATATATATGCACATAAGAGCTTTTCAGGTGACATCAATAAGACCTAAAAACTGAGACTTAATTTCAAGTTAAACATTTAAAATATATTCAATTAACCTAAGGAGAACTTGAAACATTAATGATCACATTTAGAGGTCTATGCTAGAGATGTGCTCCGATGTCTTTAAACCTAGCGGCTATCGTTAACTTCGGCAATAGAAAATGCTAGTATGGACTTGTACTCCACGTACCATCACATATATAAAGGGAGACCCCACTAGAGTTGCAATTCTTTATCTATAGGAAGCCAAGTCTTCCGCCTTGTAAATGTGATACACCAAACACAAAATTTAGGGAGATTGCCTGCTTATACTTTTTGGTTCACTGGGAGGTATTATGTAGTTCATGGTTACCTGGTAATCCCTTTTGCCTAGATTATCCTAAGTAATCATTTTGGTCTTTTTGACTCTTTAAATTTAAAACATCATCGATCACTTGTTCTTTTGAGTTTGTTCAAACCAAAAGTGACTAGAGTCATCTTTACCTTTTCTCGACTCTTAGAACATGAAAAGGAAAATTTTCGTTTCAACTTCTAAAATTAATTGATTGTGGAACAATGTCCTTCTTACGGAAATACTCCTTACTAGATCTTTTGTTGATACTGATGGCAAAATTTCCCGAGTCTACTAGTCAAGGAAACCCCTCTAATGGGAAGCCTAGTTCATTTCCTTCTTTTGTAAATACTAGTGCTCCTTATATGGCAACGTTATCCCTTCCTCGATTAACCATTGGTTTGTTAGTTTGGTTATTTTCGACCTCAGTGGTTCCGAGTGTCCAAACTGTTTTTCAACCATGTTCTCCTCCATTTGAACAACATCAAACTCATGTTGATCCTAAAGTTGAACCCCTTCCTTCTTCGTCTATTTCTTCACCTCGTTCTTCCTCTTCACTTGGTGAAAGTTTGGATTCTAGTAACAAAGGAGCTAAGAAGAAGAAAAACAAGACAAAGAAGAAGAAGCAAAATAAGCAAGGGGGTAAAGAAACAAATATTGTCACCGAGGCAACTAATGAAGAAAAATCTTCGAACCAGCCCTAGAAAGTAAAATTACCTTGCATGTTATGTAAGGGTTACCACCTTCTTCAGAGTTTTCCTAACATTCCCAAGGTCTTAAAAGTGTGGTCTTTAGGTTTACATCGACCTTTGTCATCAGTCTCTAGTGATCATGCTGGTGAAAAGCCCTCAACTAGTAACAATAAAGTTCATGGGAAAAAGGGAATAGTTAAATTTGCTTGTAAGTTGTGTGAAGGTAATCATCCCATTCACCTTTTTCCTTTAATGGATGAAGCTTCTAAAGAGTTTGAAAAACTTAGAGCTTCTCAACCTCATCTTTTGAATAGGTATCGAAAGCTTTCCCTTGATCCTCCACTAGGATATCCAATGTTTGAACAAAAGCCATCTTTTGTCAACCCCACTCTCTTTGAATGTAAGTCTTGTCAGTTCATTCTCGACCAACCATTGGTTGCGAAAATGGTAGACCTGTCTCCACCTTTAGTTGACCATACCATTCCGGTAGAGAGTGAACCTCATACTACTCAAGCTCTTCTGGTTTCTTTAGTTTCGAAGTAACCGGAGATAAATCCTCCTATTCTTGAGGTGCATGTGAGCATTTATTCTATTCCTATCAAGAAACATGGAAACTCTCACATTCCTATGAAACCCCCTACGAGTAGTTTAGTCACTTATTTTGATTGGATTCGACTGACAGCATATCACCATCCATCGTATGTTCCTTTCCACATTACAGTATAGTCTTGCTATATGGCAGTACCGAGCATAGTCATAGATGAGGGCTCATCTGTTAGTATCTTGTCCTCAACTGCCTGGTAAGCTTTAGGTTCTCCTTAGCTTGTCCCTATCACCCATAATCTATTAGATTTTAATAGAGGAACTAGTTAACTGTTAGGGATCCTTCCTAAGCTACCTATTACTTTGGGAGGGAATACTATATATATAGATGTGATGGTTTTCCAAGGCCCTTTATATTTTAATCTACTCCTTGATCATGACTATGTTTATGTCATGGGAGCTCTTATTTCTTCTTTATTTTGAGTGACATATTTCCCACATGAAGGAAGCATTATGATCATTGATAACCTTACATTCATTGGTCTAGAATCATCCCCCTCTCAACCATCATCCTTAAATGGTTCTCATGTGCAAGAAGTATCACCCCCACCATAGGTTAATTACGTGGTCACCTGTTCCATGACCACATTTATTGATGATCCAGTAGTTGATGTAGCACACCATGTATTGTGGTCATTGGAACCTAATTTTTCATTTAGATCACTGGACATGTATCCCTTCTAGAGAATTTTCCTCCCATCTGATGAGAACCTTTTGGAAGCCATGGCCTCTTTTGGTCTGTGATCAAAGGGATTGTGGTGTAGGTAAATTCTCAGCGCGGACACAAAAAAATTCCTTTAGCTCGAGAGAGTGGTCTAGCCACAAACAAAAAATCTATGGATAATTTCCTTAAGCTAGAATCAGTTAACATGTACTACCTCTTAGAACACTATTCCACTTGGTGATGAGCCTACTTCCTCACTGCTATCTTCTATTTCCTTCCTTCGAATACTTGAAACAAGAAAACAACAACAACAACAAACGTGATAGAATACACCATTGTATTCAGCCTACTTAATAGGTCAAGGAACATTAAGCCATAAAGATGGAAAATGAAACTTCATGTAGGAAGTCAATCAATAGTTGCATTTATATAAATTAGAAAGAGATTACAGCCAGTTCCTTGACATTGTTGGTCTCCTCCGATGTATCTGGGTTTCCACACTTCTGCTAGCACGTCATTGATAGCTCCAAAAATAAAAGTTTTAAGGCCTCTTTACCTCTAGTCTTAAATCAAACCAAAATCACACTATTCTCCCTCAAACATACACTTGAAATCTACAAGCTATAGATGACTTGCTAATTATTCAAATTTGCTCCAAAACTCCAACTATATTTTGCTTGGGAAAAAGATAGGTTTATATTGCTTGCATGGATGGGAGATGGTTCCTCTCATCATGGGAGAACGTCTTATCTCTTGAGTTTGTTCCATCCTAAAAGGGGAAAGGAGCCAAAAATAACTTCCTCGACTCTATCCGTCCCAACCATCTACCAGAATTATGTTACGAAGCTTCTAGACATGGAAGCTTTGGCTCCATATTTAAAAAGCCTTCCAAAAGAGGATCATTGCGACTAGAAAAGGGCTCAGTTTCTCCATACAATGCGAGCAATAGTTTTAATCTTTGCAAATCGGTGTGCAGAGGAAACTGGTCAGTAGCGTCGGTCTTGTAAATTGGGATAAAAGGAAGATTCTTTGGAAATGATGTAAAGGGGAATTATTCTGCTCATGGAGAGGGACATACTAGGAGTTCCTTCATGATTGGAAAGCATGTCAGGTTCACTATAGAGGTCCTATAGGATCATGGACAGGGAGTACAGGGACAGTGACAAAATGTTGTGTAATAGATGTCCCCAAAAGCATGAAGGCTGAACTAGAGTGAGGGGTGAAATGATTTATAGGTGGAAGCGGGGAACTAGAGTCCGTCATCAGAAAACCTACAAGCAATCATAGATACATATACATCACTAAAAAATCCGAATAATGATACATGAATCATGGTATGGATGCAGCCATCTAGAGAATGATCATGTAAATGGATCCAAGGCATGGGCACAACCATCTAGTAGAAAGGATCATAACGAAACCAAGGTATGGTCACAACCATCCAATAATGAGAAGGATCAAATATAACAACTCACTGTATGGTCACAATCATCCATGTGAAAGAGACATGTTTATCAACATGATCATGTCACATCGCCTCGTAACATGGACTTGTGTAATTTGAGCCCAGGGTCTTGTGCTCTTAACGACCCGATCAAAGTATGAATCCTAACATGTGAATGAATGTGTTGAATTTGAACATGCTAGAAAATCGCTTGATTATTAGCGAATGATGTGAATCATTAACAAGCGCAAGAGAAACCACCAATAATGACAATGGATCTCAAAGTACTAGTAGCACAGTTCACAGGGTGTGAATAAGGATCTGAAGTCAAAAACCCATGAAATAATTCGATCGAAGGCTAATGATGAGAACCCATCGTTGAGTGTGAAGAACTTGGCATTGAGGCATGCGAGCTCTAAGGTACTGGAAAGGAGTTTCTAGATCAACTTCCTGGATAATGACATGAATTCAACAGGAAGTGATTCGCTGAAGGAAGGTCATAATGAATCCATCATCATCAAAGTGAAACAGGAACACAATGAATGGAACTAATCCAAGATGATCAGACAATGTATAGGTAGGAAGACTTCTCTTGAACATATGGATGACACGACTCCGGAGTTTGGTAGCATTTGACATCATAGGATCAAGGGTCATGGTGATGTGGTAAAGATAATATGATAGGTTTGAAATGGATAACCAAAAACCTAGGGAGGCATGTGATAGAGTGGGGATGTCCAAAAAACTGACACAAACAACAATGAGTGCCAATGTTCAAGAGAGACAGGCTGGCTCAAGTGAAAGCAACTGATGAAATACTTCCAATTTTCCCTCACCATTTCTGGTGAGTACCCTAGTTATTTTTACACAATATTGATGGGGATAACATATGCTTGTAATATAAGTCCATCCTTCAGGTGAATCCGACCTAGTAAGATTAATGAACCCTAGGAAGGAGAAGCTCATGTTCGTCATGGTGATGAATCCAATGTCATTGAATGTTTTAGTGAGTTTGACAAAGGGGTAACTTGGTTTCTTTTTCATGTTTAGAGAGTTTGAAAAAGACACAGAAAAATAAACTCCATGTGGTCCCTTTTCATACATTTGTGTCTCTCGAGCTCGAAAAGGTAGAAAATGATACTTGAGAGAACTGCGTGACCATTTCAGTCAAGGAGTACCTTTTTCATAAATAGTTTATCCCAGCGCAAAAAAGGGGTAAACATATATTGGGTAAACAACCTTTCACAACCTTTAACGAGTTAAAAATGACAAGATATCAACCATATTTTCATATTAAAAGAGTCGAAAAAGAGCTTGAAAGCGGACTTCCCATTTTTATCCTCTTTAACGAGTCAAAACAGGAAAAAATCTTTGCGACCTTTTCATTTTTTATGAGTCGAAAAAGAGCTTGAATGTGACTTATCCCAAAGGAACGAGTGGTATAAAGGGTTGCAATTGGTTTCAAAAATGGTGGAACTGCTCAAAACATGTAATGGTCAAATGGTTGGTTAATAAAACCATTCATTGCTGTGGTTCCTTAGGAAAGGAAAAACAACCAAGTGAAAGCATATGATCGGCCAAAGAGATGGTGGCAATGGAATGAAACAAGCAAGGCTCATCTAGCATAATTAGCTGATAAAAATGACAATCACGAGATGTAAATTGGGCATGGGTTCATTTTCACATAAGCTTGAACGATGGAGAAATCTGCTTAGATTCAGTTTCATGTTTACACAAGCTTGAAACGAGAAACTATGCTGGAGTTTGGATTCACTTTTACACAAGCTTGAAAAGATAAATTGTGCTTGAGTTAAGTTTGCATGCCCCCAACATAATAACTCAATTCGAAGTACATGCCCCCAAAGCTTCATTTCATTCAGCTAGGTGTATGGACAGAAGGTTTGCTTTTGAGATCTAGGAAAGACTAGATTAGGATTTTATGAGATATTAATTGAACACTCGATTTGGAAAAGGGAGTTGTTTCATTTTTTAACAAGGTTGACACAATAAAAGAACTATCCTTGGACATATGTTTCATTTGTTAACGAGGTAGATACAAGAAGAAACTATCCTCGGGATTGGTTTCATTTTTTAACGAGGTTGGCACAGAAAAAGAACTATCCTCATAGCCCTTGTTTCATTTTTTAATGAGGATGACATAGGGACAAACCATCCTCGAGACAGCTGATCATGGGCCATATGAGAACATGTTTCTAAAGAGGTCCTCACTAGATGGGAGAAACACATTTTGGGAGGAATAAATATGATCTGAAATAATCATAAGTTAAAACTGATGTAGAATTGATTAACCATTATTGAATTGATTGTTAACTGAATTGCAAAATAACCATAGTGATGATAAAGAAGGGAGCAGGAGGACGATTTTGGAACTAGGTTTACAAGTTAGCAGAGTTCGTTCTCCATGGAAGGCCGTAAAGGAGGGAGCTCCACTCCCTCCTACAAGCAAGTAGTGGCCGGTCGAGGAAAAAAACCAGTAGAAGAGGATAGAGATCCTTCAGCTAAAAAGCAAAGAAACAGAGAAAGGGAGCAGGGGGGCTCTGAATCCAAGGAGAATAAAAACAATAAAGAAAGCAAGGAAGTGGACAAGGAAGAGGGCACAAAAGACAAAACTCAAAGGGGACGATGCAAACCCAAGACTACTATCACTCCTAGAGTTGTTTTGAATGATCCTGCTTTGAAGGCGCATAGGGAGAACATGCAAACTTATGCAATCATTTGTAAGTTCATGGGTTTATGGCCCACTGAAAAAGCATTAAAATCTTGGATTAAATACCACTGGAATCCAAAGGAAGCATAGAACTACATCTTAGGTCAAAGGGATTCTTTATTGTAGTCTTTGCAAACATTGAAGATAAGGACAGAGTATTTGAAGGAGGGCCCTACTTTTATGCAGCAGTAGGCCTGTATATGAGACCATGGATCATGAACTTTGTTCCAGAACGTGAAAATTTTACCTCGGTCCTGGCCTGGGTAAGGCTCTACTTTTTATCGTTGGATTACTGGCAACTGGAATCCCTTTCCGCCATAGGAAATAAGTTATGACGTTTTGTCAAAGCTTCTAAGGCCACTAGAAGAGGAAGATACACATCCTTTGCAAGAATAGGTGTGGAAATGGATCTTTCTAGAGCTTTGCCAGATGAGGTCATATTGGAAGTGTTGGATGAAGAATGAGTAAAAATAGTGGATTATGAGCACATCCCATTCATATGTAGTAAATGTCATGAACACGGGCATCTATTCAGAGATTGCCCTCTCAGTAAAAATGAAAATAATAGTAAAACCAATACCATGAAAGACACGAAAAGCTTTCACAAAGTGGTTTAGAAAGGAAAAGGGAGCAAGAGGGGATCAAAGACAAATCAAAATGAAAGGCAACAAGCTAGTCAAAACAGGTTTCAAGCACTAGAAGAGGAAGAGGGGATAACGAAAGTAGATCAAGCCAATAGAGACACTCCAGTGAAGGAACAAAGAAGAGGATGAGCACACAAAAACCATTAACAAACAGAAAGAAGAAATGATGAGTGACACAGAATTGGAGATGGATCTCGAAATGACCTAGAGTGAGATGGAAATGAAAGATCACGAACTATAGAAGATTCTTGAGAAAGAGAATCTAGATCTAGAAGGATTCTTGAAACAAGGAACTAGGGAGGGAGTGAATTTGTTACCTCCAGAGGAGTTCAATAGAGTTCAACAACTGTTCTTATGGAAAACACAAACTATAGGGCTGGAAGAGCAAGGGACTCATAAAAGGCAGAGCAGCAAAGGTGTGAAATCTTTGAAAACCACACCAGGCTTGGTACCCAGATACCCAGGAAAAAAAGAGGCAGGAAAAAGTAGAACGGACTTTTGATGGAATGTAGAAAGCTAATGATAGACTTAGGTAAGATGAAAGCCCTATCCAGTTACTCCTTTACAAATCTTTAATAATTAAGTCCATTTCTTGGAATATTAGAGGCCTAGGTAGTAAAAGAAAACATAAGTTACTTAGTAATAGAATGAAACAAGTAGCACCGGATGTAATCTTCGTCCAGGAGGCTAAATGTTCCATTTAGAAAATAAAAGAGATTCACAATAAATGGCTCAATAAATTTGAGTTTCTGGAAGTCAAAGCAGAGAATATAGCAGGTGGCATTCTCACACTTTGGAACCCCTCAAAAATTGACATTATAGATGCAGAGGCAGCCATGGATTATCTATTAGTGGTCATACAGCCAGTGGGAGATAAGGAAGTCTACCTAGTAACGAATGTGTATGGTCCCCATAGATTGGATGGAAAACTCAAGCTTTTAGACTCCTTGTAGGACCTCAAGGAAAGACAAGCAAGTATCCCTTGGATCTTGGGGGGTGATTTGAATATGATCAAATCTTTGTCGGAGAAAAAAGGGGGCACCAGAACTCTAAATAAAGATTCTTGTGCTTTCCTTTCTTTCATAGACAATATGAAGTTAGTGGATATTGGTATGAGTAATGGTACCTTTACTTGGAACAATAAAAGAGGAGGAGAGTCTCAAGTGGCTTCCAAATTAGATAGATTCATTATCTCAGAGGATCTTATGCTCAAGAACAAGGACATAGTTGCTAGAGTTCTCCTCTTTGGAGGCTCTGATAATTGGCCCATGCAATTGGAAATGTAGGGCATTGGCACCCCCAGGAATAGACCTTTTAGATTTGAAAACATCTAGCTTTCCCACCCAGATTTCGCCAACAACATAGCCAGCTGGTGGGCTAAAGAATTAAACATTCAAGGCACAAGCATGTTCCTACTCCAAAAAATACTAAAACATATCAAACTCAGGCTCAAGGAGTGGAACAAGAAGGAGTTTGGTAATATTTTTGAAGGAAAAAAAAATTGATGAAGGAAAAATGCAGGAACTCAACCAAACCCTTATCAGGGAGAGTTTTGATAAGGTTAGAAATGAGCAGGCAACCAAGTATCAACAAGAATGGGAGAACTGCTGTAAACAAGAGAAGATTTTCTGGAGGCAAAAATCCAGAATGCAATGGCTAACAGAAGGAGAACACAATACCAGATTTTTCCACAATTCCACTGTAGTGAATAGAGATCACAACAAGATTTCTTCTATCAAGGATAAAGGAGGTAATCTTCTTCATTCTCACGAAGAAATAGTAGCAGTACTGGTTGAACACTTTCGTAGTATTGATCAGGAATCCTATTCAGATAGGGAACAATCTATTAGGGTTATACCAAGACATATTCCAAAGCTGGTTTCCAATGAGGAAAATTTCAACTTGAATAGACTAGTATCGGAAGATGAGATCAGTGAGGTCCTAAAATAAATGCAAAATGGTAACGCACCAGGTCTAGATGGTTTAAATGTTGATTTCTTCAAAGCTTGCTGGAATATTGTGAAACATGATGTTCTGAATGTAGTGGAAGACTCTAGGAGGGACAAAACCATTCTGAAAGCACTCAATACCACCTTTATTGCCCTAATCCCTAAACAAGATTTATATCTAACTCCTGACAGGTTCAGACCCATTTCCCTATGCAATGTGGTCTACAAGATAATATCCGAGGTTGTGGCCAATAGACTAAACCTCTTCTTCGCACCCTGGTTTCGGGGGAACAATCTGGATATGTGGAAGGCAGGCAAATCCTTGACAATATAATTCAAGCTCATGAGGTGGTGCACTCACTAACAACCAAGAGGAAAGCTAGAATGATCATCCAATTGGATATAGCCAAAGCTTATGATAAGATGTATTGGAACTATATCAAAAAAGTTCTCATGGCTTTTGGGTTTGATCACAATTGGATCAGATGGGTAATGGCCCTAGTAACTTCTCCTAGTTTTTCAATTCCTGTTAACAGTTCTCCTTCAGAGACTTTCATTCCTTCAAGAGGCCTCAGACAGGGAGATCCACTCTCTCCCTTTCTCTTCACTCTCATGATGGAAGGGTTGGGTAGATCTATCAGGCATGCTAAATAAGTTTGTAAAGTCAAAGGTCTCCAACTTACTGAAGATGGTTAAGATTTAACACATCAACAATTTGTGGATGATACCATGTTGTAGGGAATCCCCACGGTCAAATAAGCTCTAGCTTATAAGAAAATCCTGAGAGACTTCACCATGGCTTCAGGTATGGAAGTTAATCTCTCCAAATCTAAGATTTTTTTTCTTCAATACTCACATTGCTATTCAGATAAATATTTCAAGAATTCTGGGCTTTCAAAGGCATATCCTCCCGTCAAAATATTTGGGAGTCCCTCTAATGGCTAAGCCTTTTCACAAGAGCATATGGGAGCTAGTGATTAGCAAACTACAAGATAATATTAGGAAATGGACTTTCAGATCTTTAAATTTGGCTGGAAGGTTGGTGTTAACCAAGGCTATCCTTCAATCAATTCCAGTCTTCATGCTATCAACTCTCCCAACCCCCAAAGGGGTTTTGCAGCAATTTAGAAACATGCAAAGAGACTTTCTTTGGGGAAAGGGGGAAGAAAGAAAGAAAGAAATGGGCCTTGGTAGCATGGGAAAAAATCTGCAAACCCAAAAATTATGGAGGACTCAGTAGGGATGATCCTGAGATTCTAAGGCTTTAGGAGCTAAATTATGGTGGAGATGGGTTAAATATCCTGAGGCACAATGGGCAAAGATATGGAAAGAAAAATATGCTCACATGTGGAAAAACAAAGATCTAATAAGAATGTCAGGATTCAATAAGGGCTCTCACATCTGGAACAATGCCTGGGACAATAGGGGCTTAGTCCAAGGAAACAACTCCTGGGAAATCAGAGAAGGAAACCTTGCCTTATTCTGGGAGTACAGATGGCAACAAAAACCTATTTTGTTAAAGGAAGACTTGAGGAATCTCAAGGAGGATACAAATACTAAAGGGTTATTTAAAGTAAAAGACTTTTGGGTCCAAACCAATAGTAGTGGAAAATGGAGAACCTGGAGGATCTTTGAGTTCCACGATGAAAACTCCGTGAAGGCTAAAGCAAAGACTCTAAAAAATATGTTAGAGTAAAGGAAGATTTTGAAATTAGGGGAGCAAAATAAGCTAAGATGGGGCAACAAAGGTGAGGGTTCCTTTAATCTCATAGAAGCAAAACTCATTCTCGTTGATCTCAACTCACAAGCTTTAGATAAGACTTGGTAAGACCTATGGAGACATCAACGATGGATGAAAATTAAACTGTTCATGTGGTTGGTTCAGCATAAGAAAATCCTGACCTGGGATAATATCAGGAAGAGGGGTGTCCTGCGACCTTCCAGATGTCAGCTATGTGAAGCCCAAGAGTAAACTATGGAGAACCTTCTAAATAATTGCATCTTCACCTCCAGTTTATGGGATTATTTTGCCACCATTTTCCAACAAACTAATAGGGAAAAAGGGAGCATCATCAATACCCTAAACAGATGGAGAAGAATCTTTTTAGACAATGAGATTCTTAGCTCAGCATGGGCCATCATGCCAAGTTTCATTATTTGGAATGTTTGGAAAGAAAGGAACAACAAAATCTTCAAGAATGAAAAGAGGTCATCCCAAAGCCTTTTTGAGCAGATCTTAAAACAAATCAAGGAAACAGTTGACACTATTGTGTGAAATCTCCCCAAAAACTCTCCTTCTATTGCGGATTTGAAAACTCTCGGTGATCTCGGTCTGCAGGGACTTATTCCTCAAGGATGGGATAGGA
The DNA here is from genome assembly GCA_000404065.3 of Pinus taeda. Lineage (NCBI taxonomy): Eukaryota > Viridiplantae > Streptophyta > Pinopsida > Pinales > Pinaceae > Pinus > Pinus taeda. The sequence continues at coordinate 1,112 of APFE030145208.1, read as the reverse complement.
AAGTTATCTCCCCGGTTTTTGAGCAAGATTTCTGGCATCCTCCCCCCAAAGGCTTTTCGAAATTCAACATTGATGGGGCTTCAAAGGGCAACCCAGGCTCTGTGGGTTATGGAGGGGTGTTAAGGGATGAGCATGGTGGAGTAATTTTCATCTTCTACTGTCATTTAGGAAGAGCCACGAATAACATGGCAGAATTGATAGCTATGGAGAAATGCTTAGATTTCCTGAAATAGGATAACCGGAAAAATGTGATTGTTGAAGTTGATTTAGAGTTAATCATCAATTCAGTCAAGAGGATCAGCTGGGGCATAAGACCAGAAAAAGTCTCAAGGAACTAGCGTATTATCCAGGGTTTTCAATGGATTCAGCAGCACCTCCAGAGCCTTTGGACTGTTAGCTTTCAACATGCAAGAAGATCGACAAATAAATTGGTAGATATTCTTGCCAAACAAGGAGTGATCAGCATAGAGAACAGGGTTGCTTTTGGCTGGCAAGAAATGCCACATAATAGGTTAAAAGTGAAATGTTATGACCAAGCACATGAAGATAGGATTGTGTTTCAGAGTAGGGCCATGGAGATGGAATGCAGTTGATTCAAGTGTTCTATATTTCTTATTTTTTCTACTTTCAAGTATGCAGGGGGCTACAATGCCCTTTTGACCATATTAAAACAAGCTAGCATTACTTTTGAGATTTTAGAGGATACTCAGTAAGGTGGCCCTGGTTTGTCTAAGAAAGATTAGCTAGCAGGTGTTTCGTCCTTCTAGTTTTCTAGCAAAGAAAACGAAATGATAGGTAGGATCCCAGGTACTCTCGGCAATCACAAAACCAGGGGTTTTCCATCCGAGATCGGTTTACTGGGCTAGGAGAGGTTTTCTAGTGATCACGACCCTGACAAGAAGGAAATGGTTTTGCCAAATTTGGGGCGATTCCATATAGAGGGCTACACATGGTGGTGGGGTTGGCTAAAATACCGCCCTCATCTCACACTAATGGTCAGTGATCTTAGTTGGGGTGATATGATCCTCAGCTATCGGATCACATGGAGCGTTTCTAAGGTAGGGATTGATCGTGCAAGTTATCAGTCTAGTTGGTGGGAAGCGCTAATGTTC
>APFE030145205.1:33372-116438 GCA_000404065.3 Pinus taeda | reverse complement strand
AAGTTCCCCTTGGTTTTTCTCCTCTTTCCTTTGAGCGTCCTCTAGCGGCCATGGCTTCTGATGCAGCTGTTTCAGTGTTGGATTTCCTTCGTACTTCTTCAGACAGAAGAGCTCCCACGACTGATTCAAACTTCAAAGAATCAGCGGAGCTGAAGCTGATAGAAGTTACGAAGTGATCCCACGATTCAAGTAGAGAACACAGCAAGGTTATGGCTTTATCTTCTTCCTGTATTTTGACTTCCATATCTGTTAATTGACATATTAGTGTATTAAAAACATTCAAATGTTCTACAATGTTTGAACCTTCTTTCATTCGAAGGCTGTATAACTGTCTTTTCAGATAAATTCTGTTGGTCAATGATTTTGTCATATAGAGATTTTCAAGTTTTTCCCACAATCCTGACGCCGTAGTCTCTTCAACAATGTTGAAGAGAAATTCATCCGCTAGACATAGCCGGATGGTACTGAGAGCTTGGGCATCCAAGTCCTCCCAGTCTGAAGTGGTCATGGTTGCAGGTTTTTTAGTCGCCCCATCCAATGCCTTGTGCAACCCTTGTTGCACAAGCAGATCCTTAACCTTCAGTTTCCAAAGAGCAAAATTTCTCTTTCCAGTGAATTTCTCCACCTCGAATTTCGCCATTCGACATCTTGGCCATTTTTCCTTTCCTAAGGTTTCAGACTTTCTAGGGTTTTATATTCCTTTCAAAAAAAAACTCCTTATTTCTTCAACTAAAAAAAAACCTTGAAATTTTTTTCCTTCTCTTCAATAATAAAAAAACTGTCTTCTTTTCCTAAAACCCTGGAAAAGTTTTCCTTCTCTTCAACAATAAAAAAACTGTCTTCTTTTCCTAAAACCCTGAAAAAAATTTCCTTTTCTCTTCAACAATAAAAAAAACTATCTTTGTTTCTTGACTGCTTTCTAGAAAAATAAAAATTATGTTCTTGTTTCCTGACTGCTTTTTGGGAAAAAAAAATTCTGAGATAAACAAAAAATTTCTTAAGCAGTACCCGGATTTCGGCAGCCCAAAACATAGGCTTATGCTCCAGCACCACGCGGTCCAGCAAGCTCTTCTTTGCACGCACAACACTCTGTCATACCCAGCAAACTTCACGCATCTAGCACAATCCACAGCACCTTCACGCCCAATTCTGAAACAACGCAGGCTCCTTCGCAGGTAAGGCACGCACAGCCCAATTCTCACAGCAAACTTCATGCAGCCAGCACAAGCCGCACCACCTTCACGCCCAATTCTGAAACAACGGAGGCTCCTTCACAGGTAAGGCACGCACAGCCCAATTCTCACAGCAAACTTCACGCAGCCAGCACAGCGCCTTCACGCTCCTCGCTCTTTCACGCAGACTCCTTCAACGGCACGCACAGCCAAGTGTACAGCCAGTCACACTTGCTCCAGCCCGCACAGCGATTCGCCTCAGGCTTCCAGCAGCAAGGTCTTCACACGCAGCCAACACAGTGCCTTCACACTCCTTCACCTCACAGCCAGTCACGCAGGCTCTGATACCACTTGTTGATCAAATACAGATTAAAGACAGATACAATCGATGAAAGAAAGAATCACCAAGATATGAGAAACTGTTTTATTATCTGAATGAATGGATCGATTCTCCGCGCTGCTTGATTCATGTGCTATTACATTAATTATATATCATGTTACATAACTGAATATAGAACCGCCGAACTATTCGGCCTAACTACAATATAGTTTAAAGAAAACCTAACTAAATTTGTTGTCAAAACTAACACAAACTTATTCTGAAAATCAAAAAACATCTACAGGCAAAGGAGTGGGGTCCTTTAGCCATCAATTTTCATGCTCCTCTAGCTTAGGATAATGTTAAAATTAAGAATAAAATCAAGTTGTAATAAATCACTTTATGATAAGCTGTAGTAGCTTTATTGCTTTAAATCACTTTATGTAAAAGCCATGCTTTTGTAAAGGATAATGGCCAAGAAGGCTCTATCTGTTAATTATAAATAAAATAACGGGACACTCTACAGAAGGTAGATCCTAGAGGCATTGTGTTCAAGAATTCTCTCTCCGTGAATAGGAACTTACAACTCTCTATTAACTGATATATTTGCATATGTATTTCATGGCGATTCTTCCCTTCTGTGCCTTGTTAATGGTGATTAGGCCTTATTGTCCTATCATATATGTGAACTAAGCTTGTTGGAACAATTTTTCCATTATATCGACATGACTGTTCTTCTTAAATGCATTGTTAAGTTCCGTAGATAAAACTCAGCTTTACGCAGAAAAATCGTGAAAAAGCTTAAGATGGGCATAGTTCTGGACCTGAAATACTATTAAATCTAGTTCATACCCGTATCAGGTCCGAGCCTTTATTGCATCGCATAGCCATAAGTGGAGTGGAAGAGACCTGTGGAACCACCAAAGTCCGAATCCCCAATAAGCTTAGACCCAAAATACTATATAGTTGGGTTGATAAGTTTTCGGGTCCACAAGGTTATCGCATCGCAAAGTTGAAGTGGGAGGAGCCTATTGTGTGAACTTTTGGAATCGCCAATAGCAATTGTCAATAGCCACGTGGCATATCACATCGGAGAATCACCATGATAATGTGCTGATAGTGTTTTTCTGACCCATTGGAATAAAAGTCCGTTGATAGTGTTAATTGTGTTTCAAACACATAGTCTGCAATATAAAGCACCAATAGTTAATTCTTTTGAATTAACAATATAGTGTTGATAAAGCGCCGATAGTGTATTACTGTTCCTTTGGAATGAAAGCCCTCCGCCCATGTATATTGTGTTTTCAATGCATTTTCGTTGTTTTAAAAGAAACGAGGCCTATGGTATGATTCATGCTAGATAACAAGGGTTGGGGTGATTTAAAAAAGGAAGAATGGTTATATAAAGGAGCAAGGGAATTATTATAATAGTTAGTCTAATAGTAGATGATTGATACACTAATGGAAGCAGAAGGAGGAATTCAACCAGCATTAGAAAAAATTAACTCAGGTTTCAGCCCTTTGTCCATATCACCTGCACCTAGGCCACCAGATACCAATTGTCACGAAGTGAAGTTTTATCTGCTTCACGTCAATTTCCAACCTGCCTTTGATACCAACTGTCACGCCCCTATCATGGCAGTAGTTTTTCAACCGCACATAGGCTAGTGCACCACTGCTACACACTTTATTTTCACCAATACTTGTGAGTACAGAATAAGCATAACTCTTCAATGCTTAGTATTTTTTTCTTCCAATTATACTTAGTGTTATAATGCAATGGAAATAAACATTCATACATTCAACATTTCATCATATCATCATTTATATGCAGAATGAAAATACACCTTTCTTCAAAGGGAGCGGAAACTCCCAATATAGAGTCCTCCCATATCAGTAATAGCAGTTTAATATTTTACAAGTATACAATATGCAAGTTTTCAGCTAAGTCTACACACTTGAAAATTTTTCCACTTTGCTTGGAAACCTTAAATTCTGCTTTTGCAAAGCTCCACAAGTCACCTCCTACAACTTGGCTTAATTTGTAACTCGACTTCCCGCCATGTTGTGTTTCCCACCGGGTTGGGTCGCCCACCTATCGTGACTGCATGCCTCCCCACACCCTGCACCCTATGGTGGGTCAGGTTACCCAACTCTCTATGTCTGCATGCCCAACCTGCACCTTGCAGCTTTTGCCCGATCAGGTCGTCCACTGGTCCGTGTCCGCATGCCCACCTTGTGCCTACATTTTCTTGTCGGGTTGTGTGCGCCCAACTCTCATGTCCAAGTTCCCACCTGCGCTTGTGTTCTGCCCATCGGACTATGCGCCCGCCTGTTCAGGTCTATGTGCTCACCTATCCAGATCTATGAGCTTGCGTCTGCCCTTCGGATCATGTGCACCGACCTCTTTGTATCAAGGCACCTAACTTGCAGTTCTTCAGATTTTTCAGCTGCGGCTACTTCGGTCCTCGGCCCAGCTACTACCTTCACCCTTGCCCTATCCTTTCTCTTCATTACTCACCCAATCTATGTTAGATGCTTGCTTGAGTTACATTGCTTAGATGATCTCTTCTTGAACTAGTCCCCTCTATATATATGGGCACACATGTGTTTAAGCGGCTCGACCCTCCTTTAAGCCGACCACACTTCCACCATCTCCACTTATTCACGTCATCCCAACCATACGTAGCCCTAACCAACACATCAGTCCAACCATATGTTGGCTTCCTATAATTTCTCCGTGGCTGCCCATCTACCCAACACTTTGCCAAATCTTCCTTTGCGGTTTTTCGACCCTCGTGTTGACTCAACCATTGTGTCAACTCACCCTAGGCTCATGCACCCAACCGGTCACCCGACGCATTCGCCCTAGTTGACCGTTCATCGCATTTAACCGTTGTTGCCCACCACCACATAAAACATAGCTCACCTCCACACAACGCGTCGTTAAAACCGACTTTTCACAACACATTGTTAAAACCATTTTTTCACAACTTATCGCATAAAACCAAGTTTGCACAAATTATCACATAAAATTGAGTTTGCGTCCAACTCATCTCATCGCACATAACCTTTTCAACTCGTGACCCTAACACTTTCGGATGCACATAGTTGTTCAATTTAGAGTACAAACCAAGTCCATCAAGTTTACTCCAGTCATACAACGCCTACATATTAAAAAACCAAACTAACAAGAGTGAATCTCAGAAGTGATTCCGTCGAGCATTAATTACAAATATTTATAGATGAACTCTTTAAAAGAATTCAAAATTCAAACCCAGAGAGAAGTGCATTGCGTGTAAAAATGTGGTCTAAGGAACTTACATATTAGTCTAGAAAAAAATAGAAATGTTGGTAAGATTATGATCAAATTTGGTGGAAATTAAGTATGGTGGAAATTTTTGAAAATCTATGTTATTGTTGTAAAATTTTAGGATTTTAAGTCCCCAAAGTTTTGGATGGTGTTGAATCCATTTCCATCATAAAAAATGATTCAAACGCTCCAACATTCTGATTTTTTATATCTTTTTACTAGATTCCCGCCAAAAATTTACGGTCCTCGGGGATTTGTAGGATAGGTAACAACTCCTATGTAAAAAACCAATGTCAAGCGTGAAAGGACGTGTAATTAGTTGAGAATCTTTTGTGGTGAATTTAAAACCTTTAGAATTTTAATTCATTTGGAAGTTTCATCTATTTTTTAAATATATAATAAGTCGTCTTAAAATGGACTAACTCAAGATAAAATTCCAACCTAAAAACATGGATAATTATAAAAATCTTGATCATATTGAAGATCAAACGTAAAAATTACTTGAATTGGAAAATAGGTTAATTATCAATCCACATATTAGATCAAATATGAACAGAATTGAAAAGAAGGAGATGTAGCTCACAGGTGTGGTCTGCACCTCGAGACTACACTCACAAAACAGAGAGATCATTCTCGTACACTCTATTACGATCAATGAAAGATTACATCATTTAAGTACAACTTTAGAAATCAAGAAGTTTCAACCAAACTCCTAAATTCTAGGAACAAATCCTAAACTAAGGAGATACGTTACAACTATGTAACCATTTCTCCATTAATACAAAATAATATTTAATTATTTTCAACTCCCCCCCTTAATGGAGAAAGGGTTCTCCTGGACTCCTAACATTGCTCTAAACAATTCAAACTTCACTCGTGCAAGAGGATTTGTAAAAATATCAGCCACATTGTCACAAGTTTTACAATATTCAACAATAATTTCCTTTGACTGTACTTTCTCTCTAATAAAATGGAGCTGAGTGTCTATATGTTTGGTGTTTTTATGGAACACTGGATTGTGTGCCAATTTAATGGTACTCTGGTTGTCACTTTTGATGGAAGTGGAATTCTTTTATTCTTTTCCTGCATCATTAAGAAGCCTTCTCAACCAAATCGCTTCACACGTCGCTGCACACAATGCTTGATGCTCAACTTCACATGATGACAAAGCTACAATACTCTGCTTCTTACTACTAAATGTTATCACCCCGGATCCTATGTTGAATGTGTAACCTGTGATAGACTTTCGATCATCTAGGTTACCTGCCCAGTTTGAGTCTGAAAAACCTGCTAGACTAACATCAGATATGTCAGTGTATAAAATACAATAATTAACAGTACCACAAAGATACCTCAACACGCTCTTTGGTGCTATCCAGTGACTTTCAAGCGGTTTTGACATAAATTGGCTCAACACACTAACATAGTATGGTAAGTCAGGTATGGTTGTTGTAAGATATATCAAGCTGCCAACCAGCTGTCAGTACATTGTAGCATCAACCTCTTTAGTGCCATCATCACTTCTCAACTTCAAATTCTGCTACAAAGGTGTCGTTGTTGATCTACACTGGTCCATACCAAACTTTTCCAATAGATTTCTGGCATACCTTCCTTAGGTAAGAAACGTTTGCCCAGTATCTCTGCATGCTTCTAATCCCAGACAGTAATCAAGGTTTCTAAGATCCTTCATCTCAAAAACTTGTGCCATAAGCCTTTTGATTCCTCTGATTAAATCATCTGCATCTCCTATTATAATCATGTCATCCACATACAAAGAAATCAAAATAATCTGCCTTTGATTATTGTACTTGGTATACAAATTTGGGTCATTTAAACTTCTATGAAAGCCATGCCCTAAAAAGAAAGAATCAACCTTTTCGTACCAAGACCTGGGTGCTTGCTTTAAACCATATAAAGCCTTTTTCAATCTGCAAACAAGATGTTCCTGCCCCTTTTTCACAAAACCTTGGGGCTATACTAAATAAATTTCTTCCTTCAAGTCACCATTTAGAAATGCAGACTTAACATCTAGCTGGTGTAGCTGTCATTTGTGTTTTGTTGCTAAGGAAATTAACATTATAATGGTGTTTAATTTGGCTACAGGAGCAAAGGTGTCATCGAAATCTATTCCCTCTTCCTGTGAGTAACCCTTTGCTACCAGTCCAGTTTTAAATCTCTCTATACTCCCATCTGTATTTATTTTTTGTTTACATAGCCATTTACATCCTATGGGGGTTTTATTCTTAGGTATCTCAACTAAATCCCAAGTATCATTTCTAAGAATTGGTTCCATTTCTTCATTCATTACAGCCCTCCACTCCTTAAATTGACTAGCTTCTTTGTAATTACCAGGTTCTACAATGTTTAAAATATTTGACATTAAAACATAGTCTCTCAATTTAGCAGGTAATCGAGTCTTCCTACCTGATCTCCTTGGTAGGGGACTTACCTCAACTCTGTCTATTTAAGCACTTGCATCATCATTGATTACATCATCTGTTACTTCTTCTTCTTGTTTCTGGTCTTTCTCTTCATCTTCCTCACTATTTTCTTCTATAAGCAATGGAATGTGGCAATCACTGTTAGAATCCTCCTTTCCTTCTTCAACTTTTTCATGAAATATGACATCTCGGCTTCCAAAAACCTTGTGAGTCCCACGATTATATAACTTATATGCCTTGAACTCAGTGCCATATCCAACAAATATACATTTCAGGGCTTTGGGGTCTAACTTCTTCCTATCTGCCTTAGGTATATGAGCATAAGATTTTGAGCTAAATACTCTTAAATGACTAACTACTGGTTTGAATCCAAATAATGCTTCAAAAGGGGTTTTGAAGCCTAAACATCTAGTAGGACTCCTATTCTTCAAATACACAACAATGTTAATAGCTTTTGCCCAAAGACCATTTGATAGACCCTTACCTTGTAGCCTGCTCCTTGCGCACTCCACAAGAGTTCTGTTCTTCCGTTCTGGCACTCCATTCTGCTGTGGAGTGTGTGGCACCGTAAACTGTTGCACAATCCCATGATGCTTGCAGAAATTCATGAACTCTCCCAACTTGTATTCTCCCCCTTGATCTGAACGGAGAATTTTTATCCTTTTTCCTGTCTGGTTCTCTACCATAGATTTAAACTCTTTAAAATACTAAAAGGCTTGACTCTTTTTACTCAAAAAGTATATCCATGAATATCTAGTGCAATCATCTGTAAACAAGAGAAAGTACTATGCTCCTCCTAATGACCTAGCTTGCATAGGTCCACAAATAACTATATGCACCAATTCTAAAATATCCCTTTCCTTTCTGTTAACATGCAAAGGGAACTCTTCTCTATGCATTTTCCCTAATAAACATCAATCACAATCTAGCTTAACATTATGAAAAACAGGTAGTCCATCAACGATATCTTTTCTCTGAAGTAAGATGAGGTCTTGCAGATTAAGATGGCCGAATCTGTTATGTAAAAATTTAGTTAATTTTAGGTTGTTGTTTAATTTTAGGTTTAGTTAGATGAAAGGGCACGATCATAAGATCATGCCCTTTCCCAAAGGGTGCCCATGGCAGTATATAAGCCAGACAACCGAAATTGTAATATCATCATCTGTAATTCTCATCATTTTAATAAAGTATTTATTCATATATATTCTGTGTATCAGAGTTTTCTGTTTCATCTGGTATCAGAGCACATTCGCTCCTCGGCTCTATTGTTCTGTTGGGCATCAGGCCCCACTGGCTTTCCATAAAATATCTCTACAATGGTTGTGTGTATTTTGCCTAGGTGATACGCTGATACATCAGCAGAAGACTGCGGAGGGTGAGGCATGTGCTGTTTTTTTCTTAACCTGCGGTTCCATTGCATAGGCTCTATGGTAATACACTGAACCATCAGTGAAGTCCGTAACTTCTTTTCCATTACGGTGGACTCTGCATTGATATCCGCACAAGGTTGATGGTCGTGCGGTCAACAATAACGTGTGTTTAATTGACGTCACTGTTCATAAATTCGAACGTGACGTTTCATACCAAACCGTTTATTAAACATTTATTAGAACGTTAATATAGATATATATATTATATATTATATATATATATATAATAATATATATAAATATATTTATATATAACATTTATATACGTTATTCATATATTTATATACACACATAATATATATTATGTATATATAATACATCATCTTTTTTTGTATTGTGGGGCAGTACTCTCCGATTTACATGTCCATTAAGTTGCCTCAATGGGGGAAGGGTAGCCCACGATTTGACAAGACTTCCGGTCGGTGGAGATTCATTCCACGGCCATTGCCGCTTGAGCTACCCCATGTGGACATATATATACATAATTTATTTAGTTATAAGTGTTATATATATATTATAATAAAAGTTAATTTAATTAATAAAATTAATATATATATATATAATATAATATTATAATATATATATATATATATTTAATTTCATTAATTATTTTATTAATTAATATTTTATATGTAAAAATATTTAGCTAATAAAAAAAAAAGGAAAAATATTTTCGCTGGCAAATAAATATACGCCCCCGCAAACCCGCTCAATGTCGACAATGACAATAGCGGATTTCCAAAAAAAATTGGTTGACGCAGAGCATAAGATAAATAACAACCACGACGAGGTCAGTAAAAGATTAAATGAAGTTGAGAGCAAGCTTGGGGAGAAAGCAGACAAAATCAAAAATCTTCAAGATACGACGAATCGAATAGAAATAAAGATGGAAAATTACCATGTCCAGACAGAAGCAGGGACCAGTGAGGTCTTAACAATGTTGAAAATTCTGTGTAAAAGGTCGAATTGTACACCCGAACAACTACTAAAAGAAGGTGAAGAGAATCATGAACACATCTCGTCAGATTCAACTAAGTCCACAGACTCTCATGACAAAATTGAATCCCCAAAAAAAATCAGCGACACCCCACCAAGAAGCGAGTAACACAGCCTTTACAAACAACCAACTCTAGGATAACTTTACCAATCAACAACCTTTTTTCGCTCAACCACTAGCAACATACCAGTGACGGGCAAAAGTCGAGATGCCTAAATTCGATGGAAACGAAAAAAACAATGTTGCATGGATAAATAAAGCAGAAGAATAATTTGAGATATATGACATCAATGACGATGATGAAAAGCTCAGGCATGCATCCATGAAAATGGAAGGAGAAGCATATAACTGGTATATGTGGTGGAAAAAGACAACACACGTCATTAGCTAGAGAAAATTTAAAGATGCATTCTTCAAAAGATTCGAAGGTGTAAAGGAAGAATAATTCTTTTCAAAACTCATCAAATTACGACAAAAAGGAAGTGTGGATGAATACACTCAAGAATGGGAGACCTTAGTAACACGAGTACCTGGGTAATCAGAATCTCGTTTGATTCAATCATACGTCTCAGGACTTAAATCCCATTTACAAGCAGAACTTGAGATGCATGACATTACATCTATAGAAGTAGCAAGATGAAAAGAAAAAACAACGGAAAAGAAATCTGTACCAATATTTTGGTCAACAGCGGAAAAAGCTTATGCAAGACAAAGGATACCCCAGTATGTGGACTCAAATAATACAAGATATGTTCCACCACATCGTTGTGAAGATGAAAAATCTAATGTGGAAATGCAAAGGATAAAAGAGGGTAAATGTAAACGTTGTGGTGAGAAATGGGACCCCAAACATAGATGTGCTAAAGGAAAAGAACCAAAGAACCTATATAATTGTGAAGCAACCAATGATTCAAACAATGAAGATTATGACATAGAAGAAACATAAGATGCCCTAGAATTATCACCAGAATTAGATGGCTGAAGTACTCCGCAAGTGTCATTATCAGCCATGACAGGTATATCACAACCTCAGAGCTTAAAGTTAAAAGGACACATAAATAAGAACAACATAGTGGTTCTCATCGACTCTGGTAGCACACACAATTTTCTAGATGCGACTATGGCCAAGAAACTCAATATCTTTTCATTTCCCTTAACAAACATGAAAGTGATGATAGCTAACAGTAAGAAGATTGAAAAGGTGGGGAAATGCCATAAGGTCAATTTGCAGATTCAAGACTTTAAATTAGAGTCTCCATTCTTCATGGTACCATTAGGAGGAGTAGAAGTATTCTTAGGCATCCAATGGCTACGAACTTTAGGTACTGATGCTGCCAACTATCAAGTACAATTTATAAAATTCAAATGGGGAGGTCAGAAGTACAAACTACATGGATTCCAAGCACCAGAAAATCATGTTGTATCATCATCTCAGATGATGAAGCTGAGTCGAAGAAGAGCACTACCTATGCATACAATGTCATCAAATTTAATATGTTCTGCAAATAAGACCAAGATAAGAGTCCCACCACAAGATCAAGGATCAATTCAGAAGGCATGAAAAAGTATTTCAAGACCGACATGAAAAATCCATACCATATATCCACATCACCAAAAATCGGAAATTGAGAGGTAATCAAGATCTTAGTTGGAACCTTGATCATCTGGAATTATAATCAACAGTGGAAATGACTACCGAAGAAGACGCTTCGTGGGAGAATGAAGCATTTTGTCAACAACATCCGTCGTTGCGTATGCTTTGAGGACAAAGCATTCTTTCAAGAGGAAGGCAATGTTATGTAAAAAATTAGTTAATTTTAGGTTATTGTTTAATTTTAGGTTTAGTTAGATGAAAGGGCACGATCATAAGATCATGCCCTTTCCCAAAGGGTGCCCATGGCATTATATAAGCCAGGCAACCGCAATTGTAATATCATCATCTGTAATTTTCATCATTTTAATAAAGTATTTATTCATATATACTCTGTGTATCAGAGTTTTCTGTTTTAGAATCTCTGATGCCAGAAATCTTCGATTGTTCATCCGGCTACAACCATTGCTTGCTATGGCATACTCTTTGCATCTAATATGTACAGGCTCCCCATCCACACTCCTTTTGCGACTGTTTCCGTTTGGCTATCCTTAATGACACAATTATTCTTAAAGAATTGAACTTGCATATCCTGATCAGTAATCATTGAGACAGAGACCAAATTTTTCTTAATTCCTGGAACATACAATACATTTTTAAGATCCCTAATGTCACCACTAGGTAACTTTACAGGAATGTCGCCATGTCCTTTGATCTCATATACATTATCATCTCCTAAATAAATTTTCGACCCACATGAAGTTTCTTCAAGAAATTCAAACCAGTCCTTCTTACTAGTCATATGTGAGGATGTGCGAGAATCGACATACCATATGTCATCCCCATCTCCCTTTGGAGCTGAAAGAGCACAATCGACTGGAAATAGTCGAAGTTCGTGGCCGTCGTCCTCTTCCTCCCCAGCAAAGTAACCCTTATGTTTTCTCTGTTTGTTTCTTCCTTCATCTGCTTGCCTCTTATAACACTCTCTAATTTGATGACCAAGTTTTCTATAGTAAAAACATTTCTTGATGGGAAAATCATTAGCAGACATACCTTTAAACGGTCTCTCCTGAAATGTGTTGGCTCCTTTCTCCTGTTGTTGCTGTGGTTGCTGGTGCTGGTGCTGCTTCCCTTTGTATTGTCTCCTTTTTGCCATCAGAGCAAGGTCATTGCTCTGAGTTTTCAAATTTTGTCGTCGCTCTTTTTCCTGTAGCAGGATCCCAATTAGCTCTGCAAATGAAGGGACTTTCTCCCTTGCTAACAGCCCTACGATGAAAGTCTACTATTCATCAATCATTATGTTCGATGTGAGCGTGACCAGATCTAAATTGGAAACTTTCTCTCCGATTGCTCCCAATCTGTCACTCAGATCCTTGACTCTAGCAATGAGTCCAGCAACGGACTCATTCTCTTCCATCTTCGATGCAAATAGCTTGCCTTTAAGTGACAAGGCACGGTTTGTATTGTGCGTCTCGTATAGGTTTTTGATTGTCGTCCAACTGTCAGCAGTCGATTTACAGTCTCTAATATGAGGGATAACATTTTCCTTGACGGATATTTTCAATATGACCTTTGCTTTTGTCTCCCTTTTATCCCAATCTTCTTCTTGTGTCGTTGTTCCTGCTCTTGGCTCATTTCCTGTGACGATCGCCCACGCATTTGTACTTTCAAGCAAAGTCTGTATCTTGAATTTCCAGTTGTTGAAATTTGATCCATCGATTTTTCCAGACTCGTGGAAATATGATTCTAAACTGTTATTCATATTAACTTATACCAGATCCAAACCTCTGTTTTGCTAAAAAAAAAAATTGTACCTTCAATGTGCCACCACCGGGCAAGTCCGATCTGCTGCCACCGAACAGATCCGGAACTTCAATGCGCCACCACAGTGCAATACACCTCCACCGGGAAACTCTGATCTGCTGCCACCGAACAGATCTGGAACTCCAATGCACCACCACTGAGCAAGTCCAATCTGCTATCACCGAGTAGATCAGGAACTTCAACACGCCACCACCAGGCTACTCCGATCTGCCGCCACCGAACAGATCCGCAAATTCAAAGTGCCACCACCAGGCAACTCCGATCTGCAAAAAATTGCAGACTTTTCAAAGAGAAAGAGGTTGGCTCGTTGGCACTTCTCAACAGCTACCGATCTGTGCCATAAGCACACAAACAAAATAGATGAAGTGTCGCAAAATTGGCGTAATTAACAGCTATGGATCTGCGCCAATGTGGTTTTTTTTTCTCTGTCGCGATTATCAGCCTCAAACCTGCGCCAATGGGCACGTCTGTTCGTTTAAAACCTGCGCCAACCCGCTTCTGCTAAAAAATGGTGCGCAACAAATCCGTGCCAACCCTTTCTTGCACTCAGAGATGATCAGTCATTTCAGACCCGTTTTCAGGTGTTACTGCAGTCCACCTGATACTCCACTGCCACTACAGTTATCTAATCAATGATGCACCCTAAAAAAAATAAGGTTGTCCCTACTCTGAGCTTTGATACCAAGATAAAATATGAACAGAATTGAAAAGAAGGAGATGTAGCTCACAGGTGTGGCCTGCACCTGGAGACTACACTCACAAAACAGAGAGATCACTCTCGTACGCTCTACTACGATCAATGAAAGATTACATCATTTAAGTACAACTTCAGAAATCAAGAAGTTGCAACCAAACTCCTAAATTCTAGGAACAAATCCTAAACTAAGATACGTTACAACTATATAACCATTTCTCCATTAATACAAAATAATATTTAATTATTTTCAACTATATTGTGACACGGAATTGCATTTTTTTTCAAATACATCAATTGTGATTCGAGATTCGAACATTATCCTATCACAAATACAAATACCTTGCGCATTTAAGGTAAAGCGTATATCTAAACACTCTGTATTTGCTCTCATAAACTATTCAGAACCCCATGTTTGGCAGAATTGTAAAATTGGGAATGTTGTAGAGTTGGATTTGTAAAAGACACAACTTTCCATGTTCCATAAAGCGTGCGTGTCCTGACTCCATTTTTCGTTTTCATCAACCAGCCTATTTTAAATGTATTCATTTTTGGTTTTTTTCTTTGTGTTTTAGGTTATATTTTTCTCCGTGTTTTTGGTTTTAAATGGAATTTGATGAAAGTTTATTGAGAAATTTTTTGTCTTCATAAATTAGCTTATTTTAATGTTTTTTTTTTTAAGTTTTAAATTATAGTTTTTCCCGAACGTTCGTGTTTTATATAAAATATGTGAAAATTTTATTAAATAACCAAACAATGTTTCGATATATATGAAATGAAGTAATAAAATTTTCAAAATAGATCAAATCATTGTGTTCAAAGTTTTTAGAATCATCTATTTAGACGAATACACAGAATTATTTGGTTCATGATTAAAAGAAAGATTTATATTTTTTATTAATTTTGGTAGGGCTTTTTTATTTTCGATTTTACATGTGTGGGGAACCTAGTACAAGATTTCAATCCAAGATTTTTGGCTAAGTGGGACTTCATTCCACTTCATTCCTACATGTCCATTATTCCGAGAGAGGGTAGGGTAGTATCTCTCATTCAGTGAGACTTCATTCGATGGCCATCTCCGCTTGAGCTACATGAGAGGAACAAGACGAAAATATATATTAAAATCCATATATCTAATAATTATAATTAACATGTACAGATCAACTCCTAACCATCAAGAAAATAAATAATATAAAATAAATAAAAGTTAGAAATAAAATATCGTTTAAACAAATGTTAAAGAGTGCCCACGAAAAAATTACTATTATTATTTCAAGGAAAATTAATAAATTAATTAATTCGAAACTACCAAAATAATAATAAAAAAGGAAGAAATAATTAACGAAAATAACATTAAAAAGATAAAAATAAAATAATATATTAAATAATATATATATATGGTTATAAATATTACTTTATTATAAAAATTGTATTACAAATATTTTTATGTTAAAAAATACTATTTTCTATAATAAAAGAATATTATAAAACAAAGATACAAAAATTCTTATTATGATGATGGTGGTGGTGGTTAAAGTCTACTTAGACCAAACTTTGGTTTCCCAGACCTAAAGAAACAAATTATTTAGTTTGATTTAAAATTTTATTCCTACGGTTAAAAAATTTGGAGGGAACCCCTCTGAGCTCAATGTAATCTTGACAACGTAAAAGGCTACAAAGGTCAGTATTGCAACAAAGATTTTGAAACTGAGATCTAATGTGGTTGTAGGCAGGGCACTCTAAGAGGAAGTGATTTTCATTCTCGGTGTTCGTATTCTCGCAGACATGGCAAAAGCTTTCCGTCCATGGTGTTTTAGGAACTACCCAACGACCCATTTCACTATGGAGCTCATGAGAGTTCGTTCTAATCTTGGCTATATTAATTTTCTTCTTTGGGCTAGTTAAAATAGAGAGATACTTTTGATCTTCTAGGGTGGGGTTGATGACCTTCTTATAATATCTTAATTTTCTTTTAGTTGTTAAATCTTTCTAACACCACAACTTTTTGTTTGAACTTAAAAGTAATAATATTTTTAATGTTATTAATGTTTTGAAATGCAACATTCTTGTCGATCTCCTAATGGTTTAACCAGGCCCTAGTGTCTTTATACCAACCTCGTTTGAGCCTTAGATGGTTTTGGCTGGAATTTAAAGCTAGCTTAGGAAGTCTATGGTCTCTTATGTTATTGAGTTTGTGCTTGTACAACATAAGCCTTGTCATAGCTAGACTCTCGATAGGGGAAAGAAGCACTTCTATAAGGAGAATATGATAGGGTGTGTTTTTTTTAATTTTGAGGTTATATGTTATAAAACACTTCTGGATTTGCTCAATCTTTCTCCAGGATTCTCTAGAGATGCTACAACCCCAAACCTCACATCCATATAAGATAACTGGAGTGGCTAAAGTTTCAAAGAGGAACTTCTTTCTATCCCACATTACGAAGTTTTTTGTTTTACAATTATTTTCAAGACCAAAATAAGCTTTCCATGCCCCATTAATCATTTTCTGAATGCTATAGTTCCAGCTGAGCTTGTGTTGAATATTAATTCCTAGGTACTTGTAGGAAGACACTCCCTCCAAGTTATTATTGTCATACATGAAATTGGCGTAAGCATCTTTCTTGGATTTAATAATCATAACTTTTGTTTTGTTAGTGTTAACAATCATACCCATGGTAGAGAAGAAATCCTTAAGAAGTATAAGTTGCTTATCAAGATCAGATGGGCACCTTACGACAAGAACAATATCGTCAGCATAGAGAAGAAGGATGATGACTATCCCACCTAAGATCGTGCGAGCACATCCTGCTTCCTCTAAACAACCTTCTAGCTTGTCAATGTAAATGCCAAATAGGGTATAGGAGAGGGGGCGACCTTCTTTAACTCCGATATTACACTTAATATCTTTCGACCAACCCTCATTTCTCTTTAACTTGGCAATTACATTCTCATATAACCTTATAGCGGCAACCTTCAGCTGAAAAGGAACCTTTAGCTCTTATAATCTATTACAAAGGTTGTTTTTAGGAACTGTATCGAAAGCCTTTCTAAAGTCCACAAAGCAGCAAAAGAGATTGGATTTATCATTGTAACATTCCTCCACAATGATCCTAAGCGTAACGAGGTGGTCCATTGTCGAGTGTTGATTTCTAAAACCCGCTTGGTCTTTAGCCCGCTTACCTTCACTTTCAAGCCATATGCTCAACTTCCTTTCCAAAATAATACCATATAACATGGCTAGGAGAGGGTTGATCATAATTGTCCGATAATTAGAGGGATTAATTGTATTCCCACTTTTAAAAATACGGATAATGAAGCTTTGAGTATATGGTTTAGGAAATTCATGCTTGACCGCTTGATTGAAAAGCTTGTGAAAGTGAGGCATGAGGATAAGACCTCCAAACTTTGTATATTTTTGTCTTCTCAATTTTAAGAGATTCATCAACAAATTCCTTAATGGCTCTCCTCACACTTTTACAATTTTTTTCATACCATGGGTTGGTTTTGCTATTTCTTTTATTACTTGAAACTTCAATTGAGAACTCGTTAATAGAATATGAGAGAGTTGTAGTAAAATTATGATAGAGATCTTCTATGTTGTCTATACTAGATAAAAGAAGCAAATTAGTTTTTAATTCATTTAGAAAGAGATATTTTTTATTTATACCATAGATTAACTTCTTTGGCTATAAGGATCATCCTCTATGGGATCTCTATGCAAGACAAAAGTGAGAGTTATAAGTAAAGGCTTATGATCAGAGTCTGGCTAGTGGTTGTTTAAGATGTCAAAATTTGTTATTTTGTTGTATAGAGGGAGATCGGAGATAACATAGTTTACCACGTTGCTACCAAGTCCATGGATGCAGGTTATCTGGCTAGAATTGGGCCACTTCTTTAGACCGTTGCAAATTATGAGATCCTGAGCACTACAAAGCTTGACTAGCTCCGACCCAAACAAATTCTCCCCGTGGTCTTTAGAGCTCCTTTTGTACCGGCTAGCCAGAGGAAGGTCTTCATCTGACCAAAGAGGATTAGGGTTGGAATAATTGCTTAGAAGAATAACTTAATTGTTGGAAGTTCAAGCATTAAACTCAACCATTAAAAAGATATTGCCTTCATTCCTTAGCCTAGAAATATCATTCTCTAAACCATTGGAACAATTATCTTTATCTATATTATTTTTCTTATAAAGTTGTGAGATGAATAAAAATTACAAAAATAATAAAATAAATTATAAGTAAGTAAATAAATAAAATAAATCTCTAAAATAAAAATTAAAGTAACAATAAAAAATTCTAAATAAAAATAAATTCAAACCATAAAAAAGATATACAAATGTATAAATTAATAATAGTATTTAAATTAATAATAATAAATATTTTATAAAAATAAAGAAATAAATAATAAGTTATATATATATATATATATATAACAACAAAAGGAAGAAGGAGAGTAAAAATGAAAAGAATACCATGAAAGATAGAAATAATACCTTAGTAAAAATAAAAGATACATAGAGGACCAGAGAAAAGGAAATATTACAAGTTCAAAAGAAACGAGGATTTAGGAAGAGAGGGATGAGATCGACGAATTGTTTTTATTTCTCTTCTTCTTTTCTCGATTTTAATGACTTTTTAATTTACAATGATGAAAATAATCCATCTTACCAAAAACATGAAAATCTTCTCTCAATTTACAGTTATGGAAATAATCAATCCTGAAAAAAGGAGTTGTCTATAATGCGATTTTTTGGAGATTCCGGTGACGGAATCCGGCGGAAGAAATGAGGTTAAATCTTGATTTTTAGCAGTTAAAATGGTTTTTTAACTGCATATTTGGATTCAGCGCTCTGGAAAACCCCTGGGAGCCATTGATTGTGCAGAAACAAGCTATCAAACTTAGGATTCCAATGAATTACTGCCGGATTTTGACCGGAAAAATCCGCCAGAAAAACTTTCAAAAAGTCGCGTTATAGACTACTGCCTGACAAAAACGTGAGAATCCTTAGTGTTTGTACTTTTTTAGCTGTCTTACAAGGTTCAATAGACATTAATGAGAATTAATGAAATCGAGCGGGATAGTTAGCTTCAAACCAAAATCGCGACTGGTTGGTGGCAAGGTAATGGAAGCTTCGCTTTAGCAGAAATGTCAGCGTTCCACGTCTTGACGCTATCCATCGTGGGTTGTCGGTGTATGTTGACTGCAAGACGTCGAGATTTGTATATTGACCAAGCAGCCGCCTCGTTTCACATTCTGGCAGCACGATAAAAAGGACTGTACGCAGCACATAGACAGTGTGACATACCGCTTTCCACTTTACTCTGCACTCTTTTTATACCAAATCGTAACATACCCTTCCTCATCTCATATTCTGTTACCAGTATTGCTCTTGCACAAGTTCAGATTATCACTGCTTTGTCCCTCAGACTGTTTCAGTGTTTAATCATCTGCAATCTTTGACAAAGATCCAACTAATACCAATGGAAGGACTGATACCTTTCATTTACAGAGCTGTTGTCCGAGACAGGAGCCATCAAATATGCCGCAGCAGCAGTAGCAGAAAGAATCTATTATTATCATCACCTGAATCTTCGAGTCGCGGAAGATCCCTTGGGAGGGATCATGTCAAGCACTGCGACATACTAGCAAAGGGAAAAAGCACCGTCAATTTAGATAACAATACAACGCAGGACATTCAATTCAAGCCCGTCAATCTTTATCCTTCGAGTCAATCTTTATTGCACAGGCGGGCGGTCTCGTCTTGTCTATTTAACAGAGGGGGTGGACGATCCGGGGAAGCAGACAACATCAGTAAATTCTCCGGCCCAGCCACGCCAATTCCTTCCAAGTCATCCGTAGGTTTTATGTAGTTTATGCTATCACAATTTTATTTTATTTTGCACTCCTAGCATGGTTGGGGGAGATCTAAGGTCACCTCGTTGGTTATTTTTGATCTAGTTTGTTTTATTAAGTGAAAATACATAGCTCCTAAGAAGCATGTTTTAGTTCAAAAACATTTGTTTATAACTATAGGACAGCAAAACCTTCGAAGAAGGAATTCTGTATTTCAAGAAGTATTTCATCGTTAGAGGCTTTATTTTACCAGTAATATTTTTAGATTTAAAAACATGCCTGGATATCTTCTGATGCATTATTTTATTTTACAAATAAATAATATAAATTTTAAACAAACAATTATGACCCGGGATGTTGATTGAATGCCTATGTCATCTTTTTTATTTTGTTAGCAATATCTGGATTAGACAAGAATCTTATTTATTTAGATTTTAAAATGAAACAGGGGTATTCGGAACTTTTATCAAATACCTATTTTCTTTATAATTAATTTTTGGGTGGATGCCCATGATTATTGCATATGGTTATTCAAATCGTATTAAATGTCTTTTAAATGAATCAAAACCCATCTCTTTATGGTCTGTTAAAACTGGAAACAATTAGATATTTTGATTTTTAAATATTTTGAGATTTGATCAAAAGACAAAACCCTAAGAAAAAAAATGGAAAAATTTAAATATTTTTATCAAATTATTAATAAAATTATACTTTCACTTAATTTCTATAAAATTTGGAACCTATCTTAAAAAAACGAAAAAGCACTAGTAGCTTTATCCACAATCTCGTTCTCGTATTCTGTGAATTAAACATAAAACAATAAAATCTTCTTTTAAGTTGAGTTCTATCCAAAGTCTAAATAATTATTAAACGAAACCAGCTGAATAAAATCATATTCGGTGGATATATGCTATATAAAAAAAAATGGTCGGAAGAGAATTGTCGAGGGTGGCTATCCAAAAAAAATGGTCGAGGGTGGCTATCCAAAAAAAAATGGATAGGGTAAATATAGTTAACACAAATAATGAGTATTATTCACTTTAAAACTAAATTACAAGTTATATAAATAGTGGTAATAAATTCAACAAATTTTAAGATACTAAAACACTGTCTAGAAAATTTCTCAACATACTCTAACCACTAAGAAACCTAATCTCCATTTTAATGTAAGCATTATTCCAAAAGCTCTTTTTAATGTTTACATTTATATCATTATAAACATTAATACAAAAAGGTCAAATTCCAATTTGTATGTCACATTTGTCTCACTGGTCTTCCTGGTGCACTTACCCCAACTGTGAGTTTCCCATTCAACTCATTTAAGACATAATTGCCTCTAACCATCTTTGATGAACTTTGTATAATTGACACTTCTCAATCTCCCAAAAGAATACTCTACTATGTCCAACAGCCAATTATGCCACTGACCCTTCTACACATGGATCTCATAACATAACAGGCTCTTGAAGGCCCAAAACACAACAAAATCCTTAATATATAACAAATTCATACAATCAAATTAACAATACATTACTTCACACCAAAAAAACATTGACAACCACTAATTTAAACTCTATTTCTCTATATATTAATTATAAATCACAATACCCATACCCTAAAACTCCTGCTCTGCCTCTTTATAATATACCAAACACCAAAACGCACCAAAAAGAAATGACAAACCCAAAATTGACGTTGACAAAACTACTGTCTTCTTTAATATTTATGCCGACCTAGATCAAAGAAACACAGGATATAGAAATTTCGAAGGCTCTCGTGGTATTTTGACAATGGATGGCGTGGTATTTAGCCGACAATTTGACCAATTCCCCATCCAAAGGCTTAAAGAAATGAGCCTTTGTAATGGCATCCTTATTTCAGACTTTTTCAAATACACATTATACCACCAGCCAATACGTGTAATACGCCCATCACATTTTCTTGTGTAGTCAAGATTCGATCTGATCGAGGTATGGCTAGTATTGGGCTTTGTTGTAATAGAGAATATGTTTGCAAATGATTGTCCTACGACCCCTTGGTGTTACGTCCAGCAATAGATCTGCCGCATAATTCATGTTTCGATGAGGTTGGTCTCGCATTTGAATTTCTGGGCGGTTCAAATATCCGTCCTTGCCCACGTCCAGAAGGTTATTCCATTAACTAGTTGATCTCTTTCGAAATGTTGAGCCGCAGAAAAATCTCGTCTGCGAAGATTTAAAGACTACTTTGGTGTTGAGCAATAGTCGATCTCCTTCGAAATGTTGAGCCGCAGAAAAATCTCGTCTGCGAAGCGGGATTTAAAGACTACTTTGGTGTTAAGCAATAGTCGATCAGTTATGTGCATTTCATCGGATATATTGATCATATTTGGTGAAGGAGGTGTCAATCTGCGTCCTTCTCCCTGAATCAATCCTAATTAATGGCTCTGGACCTCGCTCATGCTGAACTCTCTATGCTAGAAATTTTTTGACAAGAAGCTGGATCTAGCTGTGGCAGTTGTCACGCCGAAGGAGACTTCACTGGTACCGTCGGAGGACTTGATGGATGAAAAAGGAAGAATCTGAAATTGAAGGGGATGTAAACACGGAGAAACTCCTCACATGGGCACGTTAAAAGAAACAAATTCACACATTAAACTATGTAGGTGAGATAAAACTCAAAACTCGCTCATCTATGTGGCCTTCCCGCAAGGAAATTAAGGTAGAGCAGAGAAATTCGTAGAGAAGACATAGTGAACACAAACAATTCGTATCATTTACCCCAAAGCTAAATTATAAACCACATAATAGTCAAATTACAAGGCCCCATAATAGTGGTAATGAGAATCAACAATTTCCAAGACATGAGAATATTGTCCAGAAAATCTCAGACTTTAACCACTAAGAGAATGAATTTGTCTATATTATAATGTTAGCATTATTTCAAGTGTGCCTTTTAATGATTATATTTAAATCATTAAAAATATTAATATAAAAAAGCAAATTATAATTTCCATGTCACATCTGTTTTACTGGTTTTCTTCCACTTATTCCTACTGTGAAGTCTCCAAAACGCTCTTTTCACCACCATAATATTTGAGATTCCCGTTCAATTCATTTAAAACATAATCATCTCTAATCATCTTTGATGAAATTTGTAAATTGACCTCATAGATCTCCCGAAGGAAAAAACACACCTTTCTCTACACATGGATTTCATAACATAACATGTAACTAAGACTCACAACAAGATCCATCAGTGTATGATAAATTCACACAATCAAATTAACAATATATTCTCTGCACCAAAAAAACATTGATAACCACTAACCATTAATTTGTTTTGACTTTTTTTTTTTATTGTTTTTCTTTTACTTATAAATCACAATACCCAAACCCTCCAGCCGTAAAACTCCTCCTCTTCCCCTTTATAAAATACCAAACTCCTTAAAATATACCAAACACAAAAACCCACCAAAAGGAAATGACAAAACCCAAAACAGAATTGACAAAACCGGTGCCTTCTACAAGATCTATGCAGATCTACATCAAACCAACGTTGGCTATAGAAATTTCAAAGGCTCTCGTGGTATTTCACAATGGATTGCGTGGTATTTTGCCGACCTTCTGAACAATTGTCCATCCAAAGGCTTGAAGTAATGAGCCTTTGAAATAGCATGTTCATTTGAGATTTTTCCAAATATGCATTATAGTATTATACCACCAGCAAATGCGGGTAATATGGCCATCACGTTTGCTCGTGCAATCAAGATTCGATCTCATCGAGGTATGGACAACAGTGGGATTTGTTGTAATCGAGAATATGTTTGCAAATGATTGGCTTGCGACCCCTTGGCGTTACGGCCAGCCATAGATATGCTGCATAATTCATGTTTCGATGAGGTTGGTCTCGCATTTGACTTTCCAGGCGGCTCAAATATCCGTCCTTGCCCACGTGTCGAGAAGTTTATTCCATTAACTATGTGATCCCTTTAGAAATGTTAAGCCGCAACAAAATCTCCTCTGCGAAGGGGAATTTATAGACTAGTTTGCCGTTGAGCCACTGTTAATCAGTTATGTGCATCTCATCCGGTATATTCATCATCTTTGGTGGAGGAGGCGTCAATATGAGTCTTTTCTGCCAGATTTCATCCTAAGTAATGGTTATGATCCTCGCTCACGCTGAAGTGGTTGCGGTAGAACTTTTTTGTGAGGAAACTGGATCTCGGTGTCGAAATTTTCACGCCCAAGTAGACTTTGGAAGGAACCAGTGGAAAACTTATGTAGGAAAATGGAAGGATATAACGTTGTAGTGGCTGTAAACACCGAGCAAATATACACATAGTCACATAAAAAAGCATATTCACACATTAAATTATTTACGGTGAGATCAAACTCAAAACTCTCTCATTTCTGGCCTTTCACATGAGGAAATTAAGCCAAAAAGCATGGTGAATACAAACAATTTGTATTATTTACCTCAAAGCCAAATTACAAGCCACATAAATAGTGGTAATGAGGTCGAATCCTCCTTTCTAAGACAAAGAATACTGTTCAGAAAATCTCTCAAGAGATTCTAATCACTAACCAACCAAATCTTCCTAATATTCTAAAGTAAGAATTATTCCAAGTGCTCCCTTTACTGTTTACATTTACATCATTACAAATATTAATACAAAGAAATAAAAATTATAATTCGCATATCACATCTGTCCCACTAGTCTTCCTCGACACTTATCCCCACTTTGAAATCTCCTGGACAATGCTCTTTTCACCACCACAATATTCGAGTTTCCCATTCAACTCATTTAAGAGATAATCTCCTCTAACCATCTTTGATGAACTAATCCTGCTAGATATTGGTGGCTACTCGCCTATTCAACCTAGACCCCTTAGTCAGTTTCATCTGTTTCCTTAATTATAGGACAAATTACTATTTTTAGTATTTTTTCCGATCCTCAACTTCCAGAGCTGTTTTGAGGCCATAAACAATGTCTTTATGGAGAAATTCGATGATTTCTATAACGGTCATGTCGGCAACTGTAGTCCTCGGAAAGATATTTCCAACGAGGTATCATACATGTCAAATAGAGATAATATGACCAAGTTACGACTCCCAGAAGTTGGCTACCCAACTAACCCCAATGGGGCCCATAAACTCTTGGTGTTACATCTCCTCGGGTCAGTGTTTTGGTTGTTTACGGTTTTCCCTTATTGTTCAATAATAAAAATGCCCTTGAGCTTCATTATAACTTAGTTCAGAGGTATGTGGTCGTCGCATCTCTTCTCAGAGATAAGCTATCATCACCTAAGCTATCTTATCTCCATTCTATTTGTAAGCATAGCTAAGTATTTTTCTATTAATCAAATGAAATGTTTTTCTGTTGCATCCCTATGTTTATGATTATATTCGTAAGTTATTGCGCCCCTGTTTAATTTCACATCAATGGTGTTAGAGCAGTATGCTCTTTCTTTGTTTTTCTTTACATACCCCAATCAGGTCAGGGTATAAGGAGTTAGGGCTCGATCTGGTTGAACCATTACAGGATCAGCCTCGTAAAACCTAACGACCTCCCATGGCGGAAGAAAATAAAGACAAGGGGGCAAGAGATCCTTTCAAAATGATCCTTTAAGAAACCCTCGAGTGACAGAGGGACATGATGATAGATAACTTTGTCCAAATACTTCGCCGGCTACCCACAGGTGATATATCTTCATCTAGTAGCCACTCTGGAGGTGCCACTCCTTTTAAGGTACAAGTTAACTTGGATATTCCAATATTCGAAGGCCTAATAGATGCAAATGCCGTAGATAAATGGTTAAATATATTGGAAAGATATTTTTCAGTTCATGACTTTCCTAATCGGGAAGAGATTACATTTACACTTCTCAAAGCCACCACGCACATTAACGTCCAGTGGGAAAGCTACTATGAACAAAAGGATGAGAGTGAACCCTCATTGTTTTCAGCTGGAGCCACTTGGAATTCTTTCCAAGATGCCATCAAGGAACAATATCCCCCCATCAAGAGCTATAAATATAAATACATAAATTGGAGCATGCTACGGTAGGGAAGGGACCAAGATGTGCTAGAGTTCACAAACACTTTACATACCCTTTGCACGAACCTGGGTATCAAGGATGTTCAGTGGCATTTGATGCTCAAGTACTACAGTGATCTACACAAGGACATCCAAGACTAGATGGAGTTCCTGGACATTTCCTCACTTGGCACAGTGTATCGGTATGCTATAAAGATTGAGCAAAAGTTGAAATAGAGGAAGTGGGACTTTGGATTTGTGAATCCAAGGCAAGCAAAAGGCACCCCCAAATCATATAAGAAGGGACCAAGTGAAGGCAAGGCTACCCAGGATAAACCACTGAAGTTGCAACCAGAGTAAAACACCATGAAGATGAAGAAGGACAGTGGGAAATGGTGTGAGTTCCGTAAGAGCTACAGTCACAATACAAGCGAGTATCGGCCAAGCAGTCATTGGTGGCCGAGCTGAAGGCTTCCAAATCATATGTAGATTCCGACTTTGAATCAGAGCCCAATAAGGGGATTGACAAAGGGAAGCAGATCATTGATGCAAAGCGTAGTGCCACTGTGCCCACCACAAAGATCCAGAGAATTAATCCTGAAGATCTTGGGGAGGGCGAATGTCTCTTCCACTCACAAATGTAGGTAAAGGGTTCTCCGTTGCAGTTCGTTGTCGACAAAGGGACCAAGAGAACCTCATTTCAACAGAAGTCGTGAAAAGGCTGGGCCTAAAGGCTACAACACACCCATAGTCATAAACCATCGAGTGGATTCACCATAGATGAGATATTCGCATCAGCCAGTATTGTTGCCTTCCCTACATCAACAATCCTTTCACGAATGAGGTACCGTGTGATGTTTCTCCTCTTGATGTTTTTGATGTATTGTTAGGACAACCATACATGTAGAAGCGACATGTTGTATATGAGTCTAAACCTCACTCTATGATTATTACTTTTGCTAATAAGTTTTATATGATACTAGAGGTAATGCCGCCTACTACCATCTCTTTGATCACTACAAAGTAATGTAGTAAGATCATTTGTCAAACCAAGAAATTCATTTTCCTTATGATTCACCACCAAGGCAAGAAGAAGGTTGTTGCCACAACTCCAAGGCAGAGCTCCTCTACACAACAACAACAGATAGACAAGGTCATGGAGGAGTACAGGGACATTTTCTCCTCATCCACAGGGGTACCTCTGCACTGTCAGGTCAAGCACTTCATCGATCTGACCTCGGATGCGCCGCTTACCATTGGACCAAACTATTGATGCTCTAATCTGGAGAATGATGAGATCAAGAGTCAGATTCAAGAATTACTGCTAAAAGGAAATGTCAAGCCAAGCTCATCACCCCGTTGGAACCTTGATTGCATTGGTACTAAAGAAGTGTGGGAACTAGAGGATTTGTATTGACTATCGGGCACTCAACAAGATCATTGTCTGGAATAGGTACGCAATCCTATAGATTGATGACTTTCTGGATAAGCTCAAGGGGGGAAAATATTTTAGCAAGATTGAATTGAAATCAACTTATCACCATGTTCCTATCCAACCCTCCGACGTGTGGAATACTGCCTTCAAATCCAAAGCGGGACTTTTCGAATGGTTTTTCATGCCGTTCGAGTTAATGAATGCCCTTGCAACCTTCATGAGGCTAATGGATGACATCTTGCGGCCCTTCACCAATATATTCATGGTGGTGTATTTAGATGACATATTGATATTTAACCAGAGTTGGGAATGACACCTCCCCCATATTTGACATGTCCTTCAAACCCTTCAGTAACACAAGATGTGTGCTAACTTGGAGAAATGAACCTTTGGCATGACCGAGGTTCAATATCTGGGGTACATCATTGATGAGAAGGGTGCACATGTGGACCCATCCAAGATACAAGTCATTCGGGATTGGCCAACCCCAACTAGTCTAACAGAGTTTTGCCACTTTTTGGGTCTTGCTAATTTCTACCATATGTTCGTGTTGGGGTTCTTTCATATCACTTGGCCTTTAAGTCAAGTCACCAAAGGCGGAGTGAAAGAAAAGTTCTTTCGGTCGGAAACCCAACAATGCGTGTTCCTTGAGTTAAAGAATCGCATATGTTTTACACTAGTGCTCACATTACCAAACCTTCAACAACCATTTAAGATTGAGAAAGATGGCTTCGACTATGCAATTGGTGCAGTTCTTACTCAACATAGACATCTAGTGGCTTACTACAGTGAGACATTTTCGGACACAGTCCAAAAGTACCCCACTTATGACAAAGAAATGTATTCCATTGTGCAGGCCTGCTGTCAATGGAAGAATTACATTCTAGAGAAGGAAATGGTCATCCACACAGACCACTGACCTCTACAATTCATACATACATAAGGGAAGATGCAGAATGATCAGAATCAGAAATGGTCCACATATCTGCAAGAGTTCCATTTGAACATTAAGTATAAGAAGGGCAGCACCAATAATTATCCAGGTGGATGTTGGTGGCCACCCACCTATCCCATTTGGACCCCCACAATTGTCTCTTTCAGCTTTTTCAGTTTCCTAAATTGTAGCATAGTTTACTATTTTTAGCAGTTTTTCGGGGTCCTCAACTTCCAGAGCCATTTTGAGGCCTTTAACGACCATTTTTTGGGAAATCTAGGGCAAT
Source organism: Pinus taeda (assembly GCA_000404065.3). Lineage (NCBI taxonomy): Eukaryota > Viridiplantae > Streptophyta > Pinopsida > Pinales > Pinaceae > Pinus > Pinus taeda. The sequence continues at coordinate 88,130 of APFE030145205.1, read as the reverse complement.
ATTGGTCAATGGGACTGATGTTTTCGCTTCCCAAAGTGGTAGTTCTCTGATAGTCTTTCTAACGAGCTATCATATGCCATTCAAACAGAGATCGTAATGCCAAAGTTACGACCCCGGGAAATTGATGTACCAATTTTACCCAAAACGGAGGCCCACAATTTGGCGTTTCATCTTCTAGGGTTAGGTTTTGGAGATGTGAAGGGTTTTCCATTGTTTCTCAACAATAAATAGGCCTTCGAGCCTCATTGTAACAGAGTTCAGAACAGTTCAGAGGCATGTAGTCGCCACATCTCTTCTCAGAGATAAGCTACCATCGCCCTAGCTGGTTAATTTCAACTCTGTTTGTAAGCATATTTCAGTGTTTTCCATTAATGAAATGAAGTATTATTTCCACTGCATCTTTGTGTATATGGTTATCTATTTATTTTGTTGCGTTCTTGTTTAAATCTGGATCAGTGGTATTAGAGCGATCAACGTTTTCTCTATTTTTCTTTGCATGTCCCCAACGAGGTCGGGATATAAGGAGTTAGAGCTTGAACTGGTCAAACCTTTGGAAGACCAGCCTCACAAATCCCGACAGCCTCCCATGGCGGATGAGAAGAAAGACGAGGGGGTAGGAGATCCTATCAAAATCTTGCTCGAAGAAGCCCTCGAGCAGCAAAGGAACGCGATGATGGATAACTTTGTGCAGATTCTTCAGCGGCTACCCAGAGGTGACGCATCGGCTTCCAACAGCTACTCTGGAAACTCCACACCCTTTAAGGTACAAGTTAATTTTGAAATCCCCAGCTTTGAGGGTCCAATAGATGTAGATGTCGTGGATAAATGGTTAAATCTGCTAGAAGGATATTTTTCTGTTCATGAATTTTCAAGTCGAGAAAAGATTGTTTTCTCTCTTCTCAAAACAACCACCCACGTCAAGGAATCGTGGGAAACCTACTGCGAGCAGAAGGATGAAAGAATAGGCTCACTATTTTCAGCCGCACCCACTTGGGATTCATTTCGAGATGCCATCAAGGAGCAGTACTACCCTGTCAAAAGCTATGAGGACAAATACATCAAATGGACCACACTGCGGCAAGGACAAGACCAAGACGTGCCAGAGTTCACAAACATTTTTCATGTCCTTCGTACACAGTTGGGTATCAAAGATTCTGAGCTGCATTTGGTACTCAAATACCGCCGCTGCCTACACAGATACATCCAGGAAGAGATGGAGTTCTTGAACATCTCCTCACTCGACACAGCATACTGATACGCTGTTAAAATTGAGCAAAAGTTCAAACAGAAGAAGCGAGACTTTGGATCTGCAAATCCGAAGCCCAAAGGACAAAGCTAAGGCAGGGTGACTCAAGACAACCCGTCAAAGTTACAAGAAAAGAACAACACCACGAAACCGAAGAAGGACACAGGAAAGTGGTGTGAGTTCCACAAGAGTCCCACTCATAACACAAGTGAGTGTCGGACCAAGCAGTCATTGGTGGCTGAGTTGAAGGCTTCCAAATCAGATACATGTTCCGACCCTGAGCCAGAACCCGACAAGGGGAATTGAAAAGGGAAGCAGATCATTGATGCGGATCCCAACACCACTGTTGCCACTGCCAAGATCCAAAAGAATGAGCCCGAAGAGCCAGAGGAGGGGGAACGTCTTTTCCACTCATAGATGTGGGTGAAGAGTTCGCCACTGCAATCCATTGTCGACAGTGGTAGCCAAAAGAACCTTATTTCAGCAGAGGTCGTGAAGCAGTTGGGCCTACCGACTACACCACACCCACAGCCGTACAGTATTGGGTGGCTTCATGAAGGACGAGATCTCAAAGTTTGCCAGTAGTGTCGCCTTCCCTACAGCATCAAGCCCTTCATAGACGAGGTATTGTGTGATGTTACACCTCTGGATGTTTGTGATATATTATTAGGCCAACCATACTTGTGGAGGCGACATGCTGTGTATGAATCAAGGCCTCGTGCTGTCATTATTTCTTTGAATAATTCATTATACAGGATTCCAGGGGTAGCCCCACCTACCACCACCTCTTTGATCACTGCTAAGAAAGGCAGCAAGCTCATATCACAGACTAGGAAATTCATTTTTATGGTTCACTCCCAAAGTAAGGGGGAGATCATTGCTACATCCATGACCCCCGCAGAGGGTTCCTCCACGCAGCAGCAACAACATAGGGATACGGTCATGACAGAACATAGGAAAAACTTCTCCTCACCCACAGGGGTACCACATAAGTTTCAGGTGGGCGACAAATTTTGGTTACATCTGCAGAAAGAATGCCTTACAAGAGTCCATTAGAAGCTCTGACCACTCTGACATGGTCCTTACACTAGTACCAAGGCTATCAGCAACAATGATTTGAAGCACAACATTCCTCCATTCCTTCGCTTGCACCGAGTGTTCAATGTGGACCGTCGTCGACCATGCTTCCCACCATTTCTAGACACATCAGAGATTGCAGAACAACTCACCGGTGACCCAGCTCAACAGATGCTTCCTCATCTCAAGGAGGAAGTCAACGCAATGGGGACCATTGCTTCCTAAGGGGGGAGGAATGATCCAGGTGGATGTTGGTGGCCACCTACCTATCCCATTTGGACCCCCACAATTGTCTCTTTCAGCTTTTTCAGTTTCCTAAATTTAGCAAGTTACATTTTAGAAGTTTTCGGGTCCAACTTCCGGAGCCGTTTTGAGCCCCTAAACGACGTTTTGGGAAATCTAGGGGCAACATGGGTCCATGGACCAATGTTTCCCTTCCCAAAGTGGTAGTTCTCGGATAGATCTTTCTAACGAGCTATCATACACGTCAAACGGAGATCGTATGCCAAAGTTACGACCCCGGGAAATTGATGTACCAATTTACCCAAAACGGGGCCCACAATTTGGCGTTTCATCTTCTAGGGTTAGGTTTTGGAATGTGAAGGGTTTTCCATTGTTTCTCAACAATAAATAGGCTTTCGAGTCTCATTGTAACATAGTTCGAAACAGTTTAGAGGCATGTAGCTGCCACATCTCTTCTCAGAGATAAGCTACCATCACCCTAGCTGGTTTATTTCAACTCTGTTTTAAGCATATTTAAGTGTTTTCCATTAATGAAATGAAGTATTATTTCCGCTACATATTTGTGTATATGGTTATATTTATATTTTGTTGCGTTCCTGTTTAAATCTGGATCAAATAATGTCGTTGATTTCCTTAGCCGATCACCGATCATGTCGCTAATCATTGTGCTTGACTCTTGTGGGCATCAGAAATTGAGGGTTACATATTTATAGTATCCAGATCACTGACAATGACACATCTAGACAGTTATTACAACTCACACGTAGGAAACTGGCTACTTCTAGATTGGCACCTACGGACTCACAATGACAACTCACACATTACATGGAAGCATTAGTTCGAACACCCTCCCTTAATGCTTACATGTAGAAAATATAAAAAACCAATATTATAAATAGATAAATCTTTTTTAGATTTGTCTGATATGGTCATCATCAGAAGCCACATCCACTCTAAAATCTTGCAAACACCACTCTTTGACCACCACATTTTCGAGTTGTCACTTGACCTCCATTTAGAACGTAACCTTCTCTAACCATTGTTGATGAGCTTTGCAAAATTAACGCTTCTCAACCACGTAGAGCACAACGGGTCAATCTCGATACTAAACCATCCTATGGAACTGCCACCATCTGTGAATCAATGGCCCTACGCAGCCTTCATCAGTTATCTAGGATAGCATTCTGGGTACAAAATGTTTTGAGAAAACAATTCTACAACTTGATCTTGTATAAATAACCTATACTGATGCTCTCGGAGCATGACGGGTCACACGAGCTTGAGCTTATTAAGGACTACCTATGACTAATCCTCCCGGAGCATGATGGGTCACATTAGTTTGTTGAATAGTTGGTCTGTTCTTTATGTTTTGGCATCATTTGATTTTTTTTTATTTTTCTTTCCTTCTACACCAAAATAATTTTACAACCCACACCATACAATCTTCAATTGATAAAATACCAATAAAACCACCACAAACATCAACAAAATCTCACACATAATCTTTTCAACACAATCAACTACCTGAATCATTAAAGATCTACCACACGGGCTTTAAAATAGTCATGTCAAACCCTTTGTAGTGTGAATAGTGAAACATGTTATCATAATTCACATCCAATTAAATGAACGAATCAAACCATTCGAGCAAAGGCTTGAGTTTTTTTTTTTTTTAATGAGGATTTTCTCCACATGACCTTCATAAAAAATAAACTTCTAAAGTAATTGAGTGGAAGTGGCTCACAGTGCATGTGGCAATAGCAAGCCTTCGGAAATGATTTTAAGAAACACATCCAAAATGACCATTGTAATATCCTTTGCATACTATACGTATAATTGACCACTTCCTTATCCTATATTGCTGAGTCATATAAGGGCTCAAATAAATTTACACACATTTCCCACGCAAATCCCAGGGGTTTCATGTCTATTTTACAGATAATATTGATTGCTGGTTCACCAACTGTGACGCATAGGCACCCTTGACCCATTAAATTCCTGCACCATGTAACACGGCCTCTACCCCAAATTTCGTCTACTATGTGAATGCCACCAGATTTTGCAAGGTTTTCCCATCACTCTCACCTTTTCCCATGTAATCCCATGTAATATTTCTCTTATGGCAATGATGACAACATGGATATCCTCTTCATTTTGGAGTGTGTATCAAAAGAGCTTGATCACATAATTGGATTATTTCCAATCCGCTCTAGACTCTCCATGACATCCTCTTGTGACTTGGAAAAACATGTGGAGAGAAGTATCCCGTAAGTGTTGTAGGCAGAATATATAGGTAGTAGTTATACCCTCAATACCTCCTTAAATATTCCATGTGCATTCCAGATCTTTCAGACCAGGTTGGATTTTCGTTTTTACCAATTCAATCCACACTAGAAGTAGAAAGAAAAGTTCTCCACAACTTTGTTGCAAGCAAGCAAATCACAAAACTTGAACACCATGGAGCAAACAACACAGGGATAAAAAAATTCTCAAATAAACAATAAATCAAACACTTTATTAAACTAATTTATATACAAAATATTAGCTCTCACAACTCTCACATCTTCTTGGACCTCCCTTAGGGAGTCAAGCTAGATATGGATCTGATACCATGTTAGAAATATTAAATAGAGCAATAGAGATCAGTTAAACACAACACGAAACACAATACATTTTATTGATCTCAAGGGTTACATATTTATAGTATCTAGATCACTGATAGTGACACATTTAGATAGTTATTACAACTCACACAGAGGAAACTAACTACTTCCAGATTGACACCTAGGCACTCATAATGACACACATTACATCGAAGCATTACTTCGAAAAGATGGTTGCATCTTTACAAGAGCGATCCATAATTCAGAAACATATGCCACACATCCCTAGAAGGGAAGAAAGTTCCAAATTTTCACCTTCAAGATGCACTGTTATGCCACTTGGGACACATATGTCTTCCTTCAAGTGAGCGTGGCAAGATGATTTGGGAGGCACACTATAATCGAGTTGCTTGAAATTTCAGAGTAGAGAAAATACTGGCGGTATTACAGAAGTATTTTTATAAGACAAAACTTAGTTAGGATCTTGGGAAGTATAATATATCCCACACAGCCTGTGCCATTGCTAACCAACCATCAAGAAGCAAGCCTGTATACTCCTCCACCTACTCCTAGTTAAGCTTGGGAATTCGTCTCCATGGATTATATATCAGGCCTTCCTTCTATTGAGCATCACAACGATTGCATTTCGATGGTCGTTGTTAAATTCTCTAAGATGACCATCATGTCATCCTACAAGGATAGTATCACAGCAAAGGCCACTTCTAAGCTCTTCTTTGAGCAAGTGTGGGTACACTTCGCGATCTCGTAATCCATTATCTTAGATCATGACAGCAGATTCCATAGTACATTTTGGTCAAGTTTTTGGTTGACGTTGGATACAAAACTCACTAATTCCATGGCTTTCCATCCCCAAACTAGTGCCCAAATAAGGGTTTTCAACAGGATGATCATACAAATTTTGCACATGTACAACTCAAAGATAGACGCGCATGAGATGAAAGTTTCCCCTATGTCAAACACAACTACAATAGATCTCTCCATAGCTCAACAGGCCACAACCCGTTTCAGGTAGAGCTGGGATTTCAGCCATTATGTCCCATTGATGTGGCCATACCATTTGCATCCACTCACGTATACTGAGTTCACGTGCAATCCAAAGTTGAAAGGAATAAAAACCTCATTGAGTGTATTCAACACATATTCCAACAAGTCCATGATAGATTGGATAGATCCAATGCTAAGTACAAGCAACACCATGATCAACATCGAGTGTCGCACAAGTTCTAGGTGGGCAACAAAGTTTGGCTTCATTTGCAAAAAGAGCGCCTTGCTAGACCTCAACACAAGCCTCAGCCACTCCGATATGAGCCATACACCATCACCAAAGTCATTGATGACAATGCCTTTGAGCTCAACATCCCACCATTCCTTGGTCTGTACCCAGTGTTCAACGTAGATCACCTTCGGCCAAACTTCCCACCATATTTGGACACATCTGACATTGCAAAACAACTCACACCAATAGAGCTCAACCCGAAATGCATGGAATAGGCTAGAACTAATCATATCATGGACACATAGATCAAGAACACTTGGCAATAGAGGATACAACTATATCGAGTTGTAAAAGCATGCCAACTCTGTCACCAGGGAAAGTGGTTCACGAGCGACGAGGTTCAACGAAAATTTCCTCACCTCATGGAGGCTTCACTTTGACATGTGTCCCTCGTGTTCAGAATGTCATTGTAGATTCACTTGCAACAACAACAAGTAACTTGAAAATTTTGATGAATTCAAACAATAAGTTTGAAATTCATGTGAAACATCGCCTAGCTATCCCTGACAATCAAAGGTATTGCCAAGTGTTTCAAGATGATGAAAAGATCGATGAATTTTTGTAAAATGAAGGTAAATTCAAAGACACTTCTCTCGATATGGAGTATGATGATGGTGAGGTGGATATAGAAGTCAATCAAATGGAAGTTTTGTAGTTGAAGAACAATGTCATTCCTAAAGGTTTAATAGCTTTAGAGGAGTTGTTCAATCAAGATGATGTAGCCCAGGAACCAAGCTCATTGCCAACCGAGAAATGAGTTGAGGATGTGAACATTGGATTAGCAGAAAATCCTAGAATGGTGAAGTTATCAAAGGCGTTGCCTCCACAGGTAAAAGCAAAGTATATCAGTTTATTATCCTCATTTACTAATGTATTTGCATGAGATTATTCAGATTTGAAGGCATATGACACAAGCATAATTCAACATATCATTCCGATCAAGCCAAATCAAAACTTTTTTCATCAGAGGCTAAGAAGAATAAATCCAAAGCTTCTACCCTCAATTGAGAAGGAAGTGAATCAGTTATACAAAGTTGGTATCATTGTCCCTATAAGATTTTCAGATTGGATTTCTAATTTGGTGCTTGTGCGCAAGAAAACAGGTGAGTTTCGATTATGTATTGAGTTTAGAAATCTTAATAAAGTATCTTTGTAAGATAACTATCCATTGCCCAAGATGGATCACATACTTCAAAGAGTAGTTGGAGCATCCCGCGTGTCGCTACTTGATGGGTATTTGGGTTATAACCAAATTCTTGTCCATGAGGATGACAAGGATAACACAATGTTCACCACTCCTTGGGGAACTTTTCATTATGCCAAAATGCCTTTAGGATTGAAGAATGCTGGTGCGACTTTTTAGTGATCAATGGATATTGCATTTTCTAATGAAAAAGATGTATTTTTAGTTGTTTATCTTGATGATTTGATAGTTTTCTCTAATTCAGATGAAGAGCACCTATATCATTTGAAGATTGTATTTTAGTGGTGTAGAAAGTATGGTATATCTCTCAATCCAAAGAAAAGTCAGTTTGCCATGGATGAAGGCAAGCTTCTCGGTCATATTATATCAAAGGAGGGCATCCGCATCGATCCAGCTCAGGTGGAATCCATTCAGAAGATTGATTTTCCATGAAGTAAGAAGGATATCCAATCATTCAATGTTAATATGAATTCCTTACGTCGCTTTTTGCCCAATCTTGCAGAACATTTAAGGGAAATCACAAACATGCTCAAGAAAGATAGTGTAGTGAAGTGGACCATGGAGGCAATAAAGTCTTTCAATTTGGTGAAATTGGCCCTTTCTTCAGCTCCATTTTTGATCAGCCACAATTATACTCAAGATTTCATTTTGTTTTTATTTTCCTCGGATCATACTATGGCAGCAGCCTTGATGCAGAAAAGAGACCAACTCGAGAAACCAATTGCATTTTTTAGCAGAACCATAAGGAATGTAGCTTTAAAGTATAATATTATTGAAAAGCAAGCTCTTGCTTTGGTAAAGGCATTGAAATATTTTCTAGTCTATATTCTGCATTCTCACATCCTTTCTTATGTACCTAATGTTGTTGTTAAAGATGTCTTAGTGCAAAGAGATCCAAAAGGGAGAAGAGGCAAATGGATTGCTGCCTTGTTGGAATATGACGTGGAGATCAAATCAACAAAGCTCATTAAAGGACAGGGGCTATCTGAACTAATGGCTGAGTCAAATTTGCATGCCTTGGACATTAATCTCATTGCTGCTATGTTCGAGGAAGATGAAGAAAGCTCGCCTGCTCAGGTATCAAAAATTTTTCTTCTTTCTCCTTGGTATTTGGACATTGTTTATGTGCCCCAAAATCTGTCACCACCACCTGGAATGGCTAAGAGCAAAAGTAGGACAATGAAATTGAAGGCTACCAAGTTTTGTATCATGAATAATGCACTCTATTGGAAAGATCTCGTTGGAGTCTTGCTCAATTGTTTGGTTGAAGAAGAGGCAAAATAGGTTATGGAAGACTTTCACAAGGGAGATTGCGAAGGTCATCTTTTTTGGAAGACAACAACAAATAAAATTTTGAGAGTGGGATATTATTGGCCAACTCTTTTTTCCTATGTGTACAAAATTGTTGCAAGCTACCATGAATGTCAGTTTTTTCAATATAGGAGAAAATTGCAGCCTTTACCACTCAAGCCCATTGAAGAAAGTGCTCCATTTCAGCAGTGGGGTTTGGAATTCATTAGCGAGATCCATCCTACTTCTTGAGCATAGCACAAATGGATCCTCACAACAACAGACTATTTCACCAAAGGGATTGAGGCGATTCCCATGAGGCAGGCCACTGATTCGGTAATCATTTCATTTGTTCAAAACGATATTTTGTCTCGTTTTGGCTGTCCAAATAAGATGATCACTAATAATGCAACAACATTTAAATCGGAAAGAATGATTGACTTTTGTAATAAATATCAAATCACTTTGGGGCAGTCAACTGCATATTACCCACAAGGTAATGGATTGGCGAAATCCTCAAATAAATCCTTGGTCAATATTATCAAAAAGTTGCTGGAAACGAACAAGAAAAGTTGGCACAAAAAGCTTGTTAATTCACTTTGGGTAGACAGAGTAAGTCAAAATAAATCTATAAGCATGTCCCCTTTCGAGCTCGTGTATGGAGTTGACATGGTCTTGTCGACCTCTCTTGCAGTCCCGATGGTTAAACTCCTACAAGAAGCGGGCAGTCAAGATGATCATTTCCAGTGGTAAATCAATCAAATGATTCATTTGCAGCAAACAATATAGGAGATTTTTCAGAACACTTTCAAGTTGCAAGACAGAATCAAGAAGATATATGATCGAAAGGCAAAGGCAGACAAGTTTCAAATAGAAGACATAATGCTGAAATGGTACGTGAGAAATGAAGATAAAGGTAAGCATGGCAAGTTTGAGAATATTTGGAAAGGACCTTTCAGGATAGCTGCATATCGGGGCCAAAATGCTTTCCTTTTGAAAGGAATGAATGGACGAGACTCTCCAGGTGGGCTGGTCAATGGTTGGTTACTCAAATGGTACTATTTTTGAAATGTTTTATGTTGTCATATGTATCATGGTACATACCGGTTTGTTTAAATTTCATTGCAAGTGTGTACTGTCATCATTCATTCCATTTGGGGCTCGAGGTGAAGGCTATAAAACTAAGGTTTTATTTTAGTTCTAGTTTGGTTTGTTTGAGTCAGGTCTTTCAGTCGATTTCTGTCTTGAAAATGAGTTAGTTTTGAGTCATATTTCAGTCTTGGAATTGAGTCAAGAGTTTGGTTTCAGTTTGTCAAAGTTATTGACTCCATAGCCCAATGGACGAAGGCACTGCTTGCTTTCCCAGAGATCTATAGTTCTTGGCACCTCCAAGGAGCTACCATCCCCATTGGAGCTAATGTTAGTGTCAGTATCTTCATCCCTCCATCGATGATCAACTTCTCTTGTTGCATTGCATGTTAGGCATCTCACTCGGTTAGCATTATCCCATTAGGATCATGGATCATCTGACGGTAGCAGCTTATTGTACATTTTCCCTCATGTCCTTTACGTGTTGGCCCATTTTCACTCATCTATATTATCTGCAGTCAAATTTTGTCTTTAAATCTGCAAGTCGATTTTAGGGTTTTAAGTCTCATTAGGTCTAGGGTTTCATCAATAAGGTCTCAAAATGCTCAATAACGGTCAGCAGGCACATGAGGAGGTCAAATAAAATTCCAATAACAATAGATTCCATAATCACATGCTGAGAGACTGATTTTTCCTCAAAACCCTGTTTTGAGGAAAAACAAAGTTTTTATGTTTTTATGTATAAATTTGATGTATTTTAGTTTTTCCATATGTAATAACTCCAGTGGCAACTGTGGTCAGCTTGCCAAGATTTAGCAACTCCATCACCTGCAAGGCAAACAAAAAGTCAAATCATTCAGTTCATTAAGGGAAAAAATGAAAGCAAACTACCCAAAACAGAGTTTTAAAAGCAAGTCAAATGCAAACATTACAAAGTGGGTTTTTGATAAGTGAAAAATTAAAATCTTTCATATATAAACCATTTGTCATGTTCAAAGAGCTCATTTGCATCCAAAGGAGAAAGACTGAGCAAGAGAAAGGCCATGTTGGAGAAAAAGAGAAAAACTTCAACAATTTGGGCAAGTTTCAGGGGCGCGACGCATTGGGTCATCAGCGCGGCGCATTGGAGGAATTTTGCTCAGTTTGACCAAAATACTTTGTTTTTCACCTAGTTTCTTGATAGTTTGACTTTTCTCCTTCTAATTGTCAAGCTCATGATGTAATTTAATATGACTTGATGGATTTTGATATAATTATGCTAAATTTTCACTCATTGAGGTAGATTCATACATGAAAAGGTAGTTTTCAACTGAATGAATCAGTTCCCTAGTTTTTAGAGACAAGTTGTTCCACTGCCTACTTTTTAGTTCTCAGTTCATAATTTGTTCGAACAACTCCTAAACTCACGAGCTCGACCCCTAGAGGCTAGGCCAAGTTGTTGTTTTCCTATATCTTGTGATTTTTCAGTCATTAGCAAAGGTTGGACTTCTGGGAAAGCTTGGAGCTTCATTGTATATTCATTTCAGTAGTTTCGCTAAGGAAGAGACCAAGGTTTGCAGTGCTTTATGGGATTCTTGTGGCATCTTGATTTGGTATTGTGTTTCCTTCTATACTTGTAAGTTTACATGTGTTTTATGTATGCCATCATCTCTCTTTTCTTCATATTAACTAAATCAAACAAGGATAAACGTAGAATTCATTGATTTGCAGTGCTCTAACTAGGGTTTGTTTAGCTATTTATGTTTTCAGCCATTTGAAGAGGATCCCTCAGGTTTTCTTGCCCTCTTCAACTCCTCACCTATCTAAAATCTCTGCATCTCACTCAATTTGAAATACCAAACCATTTTCCTACCTTGCCCCATAGAGATCTCTACAAAATTGAGCCTCATTCCCCGGACCCAAGACTGCCTTTCACATTTGAGCCAACAAAACATCAGCAAATTCAATCAAACCCTTTTGCACACATATCTAGCCTAAAATTGGTCTTCACATCAGTCATCTCAAGCCTTGTTGGTCATATTTTGCTGAGATTGACAAGGAGAGAACCCTCTCCTGAGCTGGTAGGGCTAGCTACTAGGTTAAGTGTGGTTTGATGTTATCCCAAATCCTAGCTTTGTCAGCTTAAGGTAGATTTAGGCACTAACACCATTGATATGGACTTATGTAGGAATGCAAGAAAACAAATATATAAACATAAACACAAATATATAGCAAAAATAAAACTTCATTTCATTAAAATCATAGAATTGAAATATGAATACATACAAAATGGAAATAAACTAGTTTGGGTGATGATAGCTTATCTATGAGAAGATATGTGGCAGCTACATGTCTTTGAACTATTTTACAATGAGGATCAAGGGCCTTTTTATTATTGAACAATAAAGGAAAACCATAAACAACCAAAAACCTAAACCTAGGAGATGAAACGCCAAGAGCTTGTGGGCCTCGTTAGGGTTAGTTGGGCAACCAACTTCCTAGGGTGGTAACTTGTTCATGTGATACATATTTGGAGTGTATGATACCTTGTTAGAAATATCTCTATGATTACTATAGTATTTGCAACAATAATGAGATTATTGTGGGCTTGTGGGAGACCTCAAACAAATCCGTTTAGGTGGTCAAAACAGCTTTGGAAGTTTAGGACCCGAAAAAATGATAAAACTATTAAATGTTTCTATAATAAAGGAAATAGATAGAAAAAAATGGAGGGCTACATGGAATAGGAAGGTGGCCACCCATATTCACTTGTATCAGTCCTCCCCCCTTAGGAAGCAATGGTCCCCATTATGTGCAGAGCCTTCATGAGGTGTGGAAATTTTTGTTGAACCTAGTCCCTGTTGAGCCACTTAACCTGGTGGAGTTGGCCTCCTTTGAAAACTTGATATAGCTGGATCCTGTTCTCGCAAGTGTTATTATTATATGTTTCCATGATCCTATTAGTTTTGGCCTATTTGATAGAAACTACTCATCAATGTCGGATGTGTCCAACAATGGTGGAAATTATGGTTGTGACCTCTCTTCATTGAATATTGGGTTTAGGCAAAGGAACTATGGAATGTTGAGCTCAAAAGAATTGTCCCCTACAGTCTTATGATGGTGTAAGGCCCATATCATAGTGGAAGAAGCTTGTGGTGTAGCCCAGTGAGGCACTCCTTCTACAAACGTAACAAAACTTTGTCACCCACCTAGAACTTATGTGGAACCCGATGTTGATCATGATGTTGCTTGTACTTTGAATTAGCTTGGTCAAATATGTCATGGACCTATTGGTCAATGTTCTTAATGTGCTTAATGAAGTTGTTAGCACTGTCAAATTCGGACTATAAAAAAGTTGAATCTTCTTGAGAAGCTGCAAATGGTATGGAAACATAAATGGGACATAGAGGCTAGAATCCCAATCCCACTTCAAAGGGGTTGTGGCTAGTTGAGTTGTGGAGAGCCTTGTTGCAGCTACGTTGAACATAGGAGACGATATCATTCGATGTGCATGGGTGTTTCGAGTTACACATGCACAGGATGTGCATGATCATCCTATTGACAACATCATTTTGGGGGTGAAAGGTCATGGCTATAGTGAGCTTGGTATCCAACAATGACCAAAGAATTGACCAAAATGCAGGTGGCATCCGAATATCCCCATTTGCGATAATATATTGTGGGATCCCAAAGTGTACCAATACTCATTCAAAGAAGAGTTTGGTAGTGGATTCTTCTGAGATACTCTTCATGCAGACCGCTAGAATGGTCATCTTAGAGATTTTGTTGACGACCACAAAAACATAGTCACTTCCATGTTTGGTAGAAGGAACGCTTGACATGTAATCCATGGAGATGGATTCCCAAGGTGAGATAGGATTAGAATGATGAGTATGCAAGCATTTCTTCTTGATTATAGGTTTTGAAATGGTGTAGGAATTGCATGATCTAATGTTCTTCCAAACTTCTCGTCGAAGGTTTGGCAAATAAAATATTTCTGTAGTATTGTCATTGTATTTTCTACCCCAAAGTCTCCAACGAATCAATAGTAGTGTGCCAAATTATCTTGGCACATTGGCTTGAAGGTACATAAAGGTTTCTCATGTGGCATAATAGCTAATTGTGGAGGTCAAATTCTAGAACATGCTTACCTTTTAGGAGCATTTTGTACGTGGTGTCGAATTCTGGATCACTTTTGTAAAGATGTGTCAATTTTGAAGTCTCATGTGGAGCACAGTGGTCACTGCCATCACCGATGGTTGGCTGAGGTAGTGTGCAACATTTTTGGTGTTTCCCTACTTATACTTAATGTTTAAATGGAACTGTTGTAGTTATGTGGACCATTCTGATGGAAATATTTCTTCAACTATATTTGTGTTAGTATAAACTAGAGGGGTCACTGGTCTGTGTGGATGACAATTTCCTTCCCTAAAATGTAATGATTCCATTGTCTATAGGCCTCCATAATGGAATACATATCTCTGTCATAAGTGGGATACTTTCAATTTGTGTCTAAAAGTGTCTCACTATGATATTCCATCGGATGCCCTTGTTGAGGAAGAAATTCACCAATAGCATAATCATAGGCATTTGTCTCAATCTAAAATCATTGATGCAGGTTTGGTAATGTTAGCACTGGCACACAGTAGAGGCGATGCTTCAACTCAGCAAACACATTCTATTTGGATTTGGGAAAAAAAAAAATCTTTCGCTCCACCCTTGGTTACTTTAGTCAAAGGCCAAGTGATATGAGAGAAACCTAACACAAACCTATAGTAGAAATTAGCTAGACCCAAAAAGTTGTGGAGCTTTATTAGAGGGTGTCGGCCAATCCAAAATAACTTGTATCTTGTCTAGGTCCACATGCACACTTTGATCATCAATGATATACCCCATATATTGAATCCTGGTCATACCAAAAATGCATTTCTCCAAATTGACAGACAATTTGTGCTAACATAGGTTTTGGAGGACCTATCGAATATGGTGAATCTTCTCTTCTCAACTTTCACTAAAGATCAGGCTGTCATCCAAATACACTACCAAAAATGAGTTGGTAAAGGACTTCAAGATGTCATGTATTGGCCTCATAAAGTTCATGGGGGTATTCGTCAACCTGAAAGGCATGAAAAACCATTTGAAAAGGCCCTCCTTTGATTTGAAGGCAGTCTTCCACACATCATACAGTTCCATTGGTACCTAGTGATAACCAGATGTCAAGTAAATCTTGCTAAAATATTCCCCCCTTGAGCTAGTCAAGAAGGTCAAGAATCCATGGGATTGGATACCTATTACAGAAAGGGATCTTATTTAGCACCAAATTGTCAATACAGAGTCTCTAGGTCTTTTCCTTCTCTATATCAACATGATCAGTCTACCATAGGGTGATGAAATTTTCTTCTCTTGATTTCATCATTCTCCATAATAGAGCGCCAATAGATCAATTTTTTGGGTTGTGGCATACCCTAGGTCATATTGATGTAGTGCATGACCTAATCATGTAGGGGTACCCCTATGGGTGAAGTGAAGATGTCCCTATACTCCTCCACAACATTATCCATATGTTGTTTTGATGCAGAGGAGCATTTTTTGGAGGGTGTGGCTGTGGCCTCAACTTTCTTCTTTCCCTAAGGGTACATCATAAATAATAAAAATTTCTCGGTCTAGGAAATAATATTACTGCATTCTTCATAGAGATCAAAGAGATGACGGTAGGTGGTGCTACCTTCAGTATCCTATATAACGTAATTCCGAAAGTAATAATAGGAGTGCAAGGCCTACACTCATACACAACATGATGCTTCCACAAATATGGTTAGCCTAATAATACATCAAAAACTTCAAGATGAAAAACATCACACAATACCTCATTTATGAAAGGCTTGATGTTGTAGAGAAGGAAAAGTTGTTGGTTGATGCAGAGATTGCATCCTTGGTGAAGCCACTCGATGGTGTACAAATGCAAGTATGGTGTGGTTGGTAGGCCTAACTGCTTCATGACCTCTACTGAAATGACATTATTTTAGCTCCTGTTGTTGACAATGAACTACAATGGAGAACCCTTCACCCACATCTGTGAGTGGAAGAGACGTTGCCCCTCCTCTAGATCTTCAGGCTTAATATTTTGTATCTTGGTGGTGAAAATGGTGGCATTGGGATCCATGTCAATAATATGTTTTCATTTTTCATTCCCCTTTTCGGGTTCTGACTCAGAGTTAGAACATGAATCTAATTCAAAAGCCTTCAATCATCCACCAGTGACTTCTTGAGCCGATAGTCACTTGTGTAGTGAGTGGGGCTCTTATGGAACTCACACCATTTTATTTTCCCTTCTTTGTCTTCGTAGTGTTTTTCTTTGCTTGCAGCTTTGGCAGGTTATCTTAGGTCACACCATCTTCACTTTGTCTTTTGTTCTACAGTTTGGTGGCACCTTTTCCTTCCTTCGGATTCACAGATCCAAAGTCTTCTTCTTTTGTTTAAATTTATTTTCGATCTTGAAATGTGTATCAATGGGTGATGCCAAGAAAGGAGATGTCCAGGAACTCCATCTTGTCCTAGATGTACTTGCATAGATAGTTGTGGTAATCGATTACCAAATTCCACTTAGAATACTTGATAGCCAACTTCATTCTAAGGGTATGAAAAATGTTTGTAAACTTAAACACATCTTGGTCCCTTCCCTGTCGCAACATGGTCCACTTTATGCATTTATATTCATAGCTCTTAACAAGGTAGTATCATTCCTTGATCGCATGTTGGAAAGAGTTCCAAGTGGGTGTGGATGAAAATAGTAAGGGTTCTCTCTCGGCCTTCTATTCACAGTATTTTTTCCACTAGTCCTTGACATGGGGAGTGGATTTGAGGAGTGTGAAAGTAATATTTTCCTAATTGGAAAAGTAATGAACCAAAAAATATCCTTCAAACACATTTAACCATGTATTTATGACATTTTCATCTATCTGGCCTTCAAATATGGAAATGTCAAAGTTGAGTTGTACCTTAAAAGGAGTGGTGCCCCTAGAGTGGTTGTTGCATAAATATGTGTCACTTGTGGGTAGTCGCTAAAGGATATGGGGAAATTCTCCCATCATCACATTCCTTTGTCACTCGAGGGCTTCTTTGAGAAATATCCTAAAATGATCTCCTACTCCCTCATATTTCTTTTCTTAGAGTGGTTGGGGCTAGCCAATACCGAATAACTTGCATCTTGGTTAGGTCGACATGCACACCTCACTCATCAATGATATACCACATATGTTGGACCTGGGTAATGCCAAAAGTGCATTTCTCCAAATTGGCACACAATTTGTGTTGACACAGTGTTTGGAATAAGATGGATGACATCTCGAATATGTTGAAGGTGCTCTTCCTAGCTCTAGTCGAATATCTGGATTTCTTCCAAATACACTGCCATGAATGAGTTGGAAAATGGCTACAATATGTTGTCCATTAGCCTCATGAAAGTTGGAGGGGCATTTTTCAACCTGAAAGGCATGACCAATCATTTGAAAAGGCCTTCCTTAGATTTGAGGTTAGTATTCCACACATTGGAGGGTTAGATTAGTACCTGGTGATAACAAACTTCAAGTCAATCTTGCTAGAATATTTGGCCCCCTTCAAACGGTACAGAAGGTCACCAATCTATGCAGTTAGATACCTATTCTAGATAGTGATCTTATTCAGTGCTCGATAGTCAATATAGTTTCCAAGTACCATCCCTCTTCTATACCTCATGTGCGATTTCTACAATAGCTCCTGAATCTATCTGTATGATTTCATTATTCTTTAGAACAGAGCAACAATGTATTAGTCTCTTGGATAGCAGTACACCCAAGGTTAGATTGGTGGACTGCTTGACTTGAGACTGTAGGGGTACCCCTATGGGTGAGGTGAATATTTCCCTGTACTCCTCCATGGATTTATCCATTTACAATTGTCATGCAAAGGTGTCCTATCTTGAGGGCGTGGATGTGGCCACAATATTATTATTTCTTTAAAGGAAAATCATAAGGAAGACAAATTTCTTGGTTTGGTAAATGATCTTACTGCATTTCTTCATAGAGATCAAAGAGATAGTGGTGGGCAGTGCTACCTCCAGTATCCTATATAACTTATCTCCCAAAGTAATAATAACAGTATAAAGCTTAGAATCATACAGAACATGGCACTTTCACAAATAGGGTTGGCCTAATAATACATCACAAACTTAAAGAGGAGAAACATCACACAATACCTCATCTGTGAAGGGCTTGATGTTGTAGAGAAGATGAAACTAATAGTTGATGGAGAGATATCATCCTTAGTGAAGACACTCAATGTTGTATGAATGTAGGTGTGGTGTGGTTAGTAGGCCAAACCCCTTCATGACCTCTTCTGAAATGAGTTTCTTTTAGTTCCCACTATCGATAATGAGATACAATAGAGAACCATTCACCAACATATGTGAAGGGAAGAGATGCTACCCCTCCTCTGGATCTTTAAGATCAATCTTCTTGATCTTGGTGGTAGCAATAGTGGCACTAGTCTCTGCATCAATAATATTCTTCCCTTTTTCATTCCCCTTGTTGGGTTCTGACTCAGAGCCAAAACATGCATCTGATTCAAAAGCCTATAGCTCATCCACTAGTCATTTCATCAATCGAAAATCACTTTTTTTGTGAGCCGAGATTTTATGGAACTCACAACATTTTCCTACATCGTTATTTGTCTTAATTTTTTTGTTCTTTTCTCGTGGCTTTGGAGGGTTGTCCTACCTTGGATTTCTCATTTTTCCAACAGTTTGGGGGTGCCTTTCCTTTTCTTTTAATTTGCAAATCCATGGTCTCATTTCTTCTATTTAAGTTTATGGTCAATATGGATAGTGTATTGATAGGTGATGGTAAGCAAGGAGATGTCTAGTAACTCGATCTTGTCTGAGATATAATTGTGTAGACAGTCACGGTACTTGAGTACTAAATATAGCTTAGGATCCTTGATACATAACTTCGTGCGAAAGGTATGAAAAATATTTGTGAACTCTGGCACATCTTGGTCCCTTCCATGCCACAACATGGTCCACTTTATATATTTATCTTCATAGCTCCCTACCGGGTAATATTGTTTCTTATTGGAATCTTAGAAATAATTCCAAGTGGGTGTAGCTAAAACTAGTGAGGTTTCTCTCTCATCCTTCTGTTCATGGTAGGTTTTCCATTAGTCCTTGACATGAGGGGTGACTTTGAGGAGTGCAAAATTAATCTTTTCCCATTTGAAAAAATCATGAACCAAAAAATATCCTTCCAATATATTTAGCCATATATCTATGTCGTCTACATCTATCTAACCTTCAAATATGGGAATGTCAAAGTTAACTTGAACCTTAAAGGGAGTTGTGCCTTGAGAGTGGCTGCTAGATGAAGATGTGTCACCTTTGGGTAGTCGCTAAAGGATCTAGGAAACTTTTTATATCATCGTATTCCTTTTTCACTCGAGGGATTCTTTTAACAATATTTGAAAGGATATCTTGCTCCCTCGTCCTTCTTTTCTTTCGCAATGTGAGTTCATCAGGGTTTGTGAGGCTTGTCTTGCAAAGGTTCAAAGGGTTCGAGCCCTCAATCCTAATAGCTTGACCTTGTTGGGGATATGCAAATAAAAATAGAGAAAGAGCAACCTTCTTTGATACCATTGATCTAGATTTATGTAGGAATTAAATAGTGTATAGACATAAACATAAAAATGGAGATGCAACAAAAATAAAACTTCATTCATTAACATCAAAGAACCGAAATATGCTTACATACACAATAGAAATAAACTATCTTGGGTGATGGTAGCTTATTTCTTAGAAGAGATGTGGCTCCTACATGCCTCTGAACTGTGTTAAAATGAGGCTCAAGGGCCTTTTTATTATTGAACAACAAAGGTAAACCATACAAAACCAAAAAATTGACCGTAGGAGATGGAACACTAAGTGTTTGTGGCCCCTTTGGGGTTAGTTGGGAAACCAACTTCTCGGGGTCATAACATGGTTATATGATCTTCGTTTGGCATCTAAAATAACTCATTAGAAAGATTTCTTTGAGTAATATAGGATTTGTGATAGGCATTGATCCTACGACACATCTAAAAAAAAAGTCATTTAGGGGGCCAAAACAACTCTAGATGTTTAGGTCCTAAAAAACTACTAAAAATAATAAATGTTGCTATAATCAAGGAAAATCATGAAACCCACTACAGGTCTAGGTGGAATAGGTGGGTGGCCACCAATATCCACCCCGATCAGTCCTCTCCCATTAGGAAGCACTCGTCCCCATTACAAGTAAAGGCTCCATGAGGTGAGGAAATTTTTGTTGAATCTGGTCCCTAGTGAGCCACTTGCCCTGGTAAAGGAGTTGGCCTACATTGATAACTTGATATAGTTGGATCCTCTACTAACGAGTGTTCTTGATCTGTGTGTCCACAATCCTATTTTTTTTTTCTTGTTCAATATAACTTGGGTTGAGGTTTTTTGGTGTCAACTGCTTAGCAGCATCAGATGTGTCCAACATTGGGAGAAAGTATGGCCACAACCGATCCACATTGAATAATGAATGCAGTTCAAGGATCGATGGAATGTTCAACTGAAAAGAACTATCTCTTACAACATTAATGATGGTATAAGGACCATAATGGGGTGGGAAAAGCTTTTGTTTTGGCCCATTGAGGCGCTTCTTCTACAAATGTCACCAAAATTTGTCGCCCACCTGGAACTTGTGTGGCACATGATGCTAATCATGACACTGCTTGTACTTTGCATTGGCTATATCTAATATATCATGGAACTACCAACAAATGTGATGAATGCACTGAATGAACTTGTTAGCCATTTCAACTTTGAACTTGACATGAGATGAATCTCCTTGAGTAGCTACAAATGGTATGACCACATCAATGGGACATAGAGGGTGGATTTCCAGTCCCACCTGAAAGGGGGCATAGCTAGTTGAGCTATGGATATCCCTGTTGTAGCTATGTTGGACATAATGGAGGCTCTCATCCCATATGCTTGGTTGCTTCAAGTTGTACATGTGCCAGATACACATGATCATCCTATTGAAAACCTTTGTTTGGCCATTAGTTTAGGGGTGAAAGGTCATGAACTTAGTGAGCTTGGTATCCAACAACAGCCAAAGGCTTGACGAGAGTGCACTTAGGGACCGACTTTCTTGATCTAAGCTAATGGACTGTATGATCCCAAAGTGTACCCATAGTCATTCAAAGAAGAGTTTGGTAGTGGCTTATCCTAAGGTACTGTTCTTACAGGCTACCAGAATGGCCATCTTAGAGAAAATGGCAATCACCATGAAAATAGAGTCGTTGCCATGCTTGGTAGAAGGAAGGGCAGACATGTAATTCATGGATATGGATTCCTAGGGCTAGTTAGGAGTAGGCAAGGTATAAAATCCTTGCTTCTTGATTGTAAGTTTGACAATGGCATAGGAAGTACACTATCTGATGTACTTCCAAACATCCTCTCTAAGGTTTGGCTAATAAAAATATTTCTGCAATACTTCCATTACATTTTCTACCCCAAGGTGTCTAGCGAATCAATTGTAGTGCACCTCCCAAATAATA
Source organism: Pinus taeda (assembly GCA_000404065.3). Taxonomy (NCBI): domain Eukaryota; kingdom Viridiplantae; phylum Streptophyta; class Pinopsida; order Pinales; family Pinaceae; genus Pinus; species Pinus taeda. The sequence continues at coordinate 66,510 of APFE030145205.1, read as the reverse complement.
TTGGAATGCTTGCTTGAAGGTACAAAAAGGTGTCCCAAGTGGCATAATAACACATCCTCAAGGTCAAAGTCTAAAACCTGCTTACCTTCCAGGAGCATCTAGTGTGTGATGTTGAATTATGGATCACTCTTGTAAAGATGTGGGCATATCAAATTCTTGTGTCCAAAAGAGTCGAGCTGCTAATTTCTCCCTTGATTAAGACAAGGAAGGAAGCTAGCCCCATGAAGTTCATCATTGTAAGGTCGAAAGAGGGATCTTGCAGGTATCAATCGATATATCAGTAAGGCACAAGAGAATCGATTCATCAGTAGTTAGGTGTGGACCTGAATTAGGTGTAACTAACGTGGGGATAGGAGGGAGAAAATTTCAGGAGGGAGTATACCTAGACCGATAGTACTTTTGAGAGGGTATCCACAAGGTCATATATTTGAAGGTGGTCAGGAGATCCGCAATGGATGAAGAGGATGCCAAACCTGAATTAGTCACTTACCTTTTCCATGCACACAACCCCTATTGGTTTGAATGGGCCATAAGGTGGAGAGCCTTAGTAATGAGGTTGAGAGTCATGTAGCCACATGGTCTAGATCACATGGTGCATCATGGCTCCCTAACATCTACCCAATTGATAGTATCTTCCCTTAGTTTCCATTGGTTCCTTTTCTGACATGTGGATATTGCCCTTCTAGTCTTCCTAGTTGGGCTTAGCTAATGATATCTGGGTCCAGCCTAGTAGTAGCAACTTAACCACCATTAGATTAAGCTGTTGATTCCGTCGACCAATAAGTGGGTCTAGTAGCCTTTAGAAGGCAGTAGGAGCTAGAATGAAAGAGCAAGAAGTTCATGTAGCTAGTTGATGCCAGGGGGGCACAATCCAACATTGGAAACAAACTTATTCCCTAGTCTTATTGATTAGTGAAAATACAAAGCCTGTAGTCTCCATTAAGGTCCATGGATGACACCACTTCGTGACTTAAAGTGCAGTCGCAAAGGTAAACCCTACCTCTTGATTGATTAGACTGAATTTTAGGTCACCTTATAGAAATACAGAACCGATCGCGGACCGATGAACAAAGCTTAATCACGGACCTAACCTGGATGTTGGGAATGCATGGAAGGCACGAGTTGGTTGTTTGACCCTACATATGTATAATGGGCATTAGGGATCAGGTCAAAGCCCAAACCTTGCCATAATCTAAGAATCCAGGCTCATAAGCTCGGGTTGTTCTTCCCCGTTTCCCCCACCTCTATGGAATGAACCACACTATCGGCTTACACCATTGTATGTGGTAGGTGGGAGCACCCACAACCACATAATGACTCAGTCAACCACTACTGAAGTTCCACAGGCTAGGTGGTATGACCGATGGCCCACATCTAATAAAGTGGCCAACCAATAGTGATGGATCAGTTGGATCGATCTAATTGTTGGGCCTCAGCCTCTGCTTGTAGTCATTCCAACTAGTGGAATCCGGAAAGGATTTAACCTATATTGAGAAGTTTGGTGTGTATACACTGGAGGCTATCATGATTCATGTACTAGGGTCGGTGTTCAACTACGTACAGAAAGTCATTAAAAAAAAGAGAACTCTTTAGAGTATAAAATCAGAGGACATATATGTAATCAGCTTAAGCCAGGGGCATACAACTCAGTGGTTAGAGCCTTAGTGTCACAGGCCTGGGTTGTGTGATTCCCTATCTACCTTGGCACCTAGGACAAGGGATAATAAGGTCCCACTAATAGTCCAAATGAAGGCAAGTGTACATTCAAAGTAGGTGGTGTAGACCTATCATTTGGTATAGAGGAGGGAACAGTGGTCAGAGCCATGACTAACGATCATATGAGGCAGTTTGCAACATTATTGGTGCTACCCTTCTTATACTTAATGTTCAAATGAAACAATTGTAGGTATGTGGATCATTTCTGAGGTGATCATTCTACAAATTTCCTTGTTTTTGTATGAACTGTAGAGGTCGGTGGTCTATATGGATGACCGCTTCCCTCCCCAAAATGTAATGATTCCATTGTCGGAAGGCCTCCATAATGGAATACATCTCTTTATCATAGGGTCGATATTTTCAAACTGTCTCAAAAAGTGTCTCACTATGATATGCCACCAAATTCCCCTGCTAAATAATAGTTGCACTAATAGCATAGTCGGAGGCATCTATCTCAATCTAAAATGTACCCTTTCTACAAAAAATCCTAAATTTTCATCTTGATTTCATCGTTCTCTAGAACACAGCATCAATAGATCAATCCATTTGATATTGGTACACTCGAGGTCATATTGATGGTGTGCTTGACCTAAGAGTGTAGGGGGTACCCCTATGGGTGAGCTGAAGATATCCCTATACTCCTCCATGACCTTGTCTTTTTTCTATTATTGTGCAGAGGAGTTCTGTCTACAGGATGTGGATGTATCCACAATATTTTTCTTTCCCTCAGGATGAACCATAAGGAAGACAAATTTCTCGGTACGGGAAATGATCTTACTGCGTTGCTTCATAAAGATCAAAGATATTGTAGTAGGAAATGCTACCTCCAGTATCCTATATAACTTATTTCCTAAAGTGACAACAAGATTTTGAAGCCTAGAATCATACACATCATGATGATTCCACGAGTATGGTTGAACTAACAATACATCACAAACTTCCTCATATGTGAAGGGCTTGACTTTATATGGAAGGAGGCACCATTGGCTGATACAAAGATCTCATCCTTGGTGAAGCCACCCAATGGTGTATGATTGCGGGTGTGTTGTGGTCAGTAGGTGCACCCGCTTCATGACTTTTGCTAAAATGAGGTTCTTTTGGCTCTCACTGTCGACAATTAATTGCAACAGATGAGACACCCCCCCTCCTCTGGATCTAGGTGGTGGAAATAGTAGCACTTGGCTCCGCGCCAATAATATGCATCCCTTTGTCATTACCCTTATCGGGTTTTGACTCAGAGTCGGAACATGTATCTAATCTAGAAGCCATTAGCGCGGCTACTAGTGATTGCTTAGCTCGACACTGACCAGTGTTGTGAGAAGGGTTCTTATGGAACTTAGACCATTTTCCAGTGTTCTTCTTTGTCTTTGTGGTGTTCTTCTTTTCTTTTTCCTTCAGCGGGTTATCTTGGGTCACCCTGCCTTGGCTTTTTCCTTTGTTCTGTTGTTTCGGGGCACATTTCCCTTGCTTCGAAAATTCAGGACCCAAAAAAAAGCTAAATATGGTATATATGTCTTTAATCAAGGAAAATAATGAAACCGACTAAATTTCTAGGTGGAATAGGCAAGTGGCCACCAATATCCACATGGATTAGATAACCACTCACATCTATCTCTACCTGAAATTATTGTTACATGTTTGGTAATGCTAGAGCTAGTGCTTGACTATTATTACTCTTTAACTCTTCAAAAGCCACGATATGCTCCCGACCATATATTGCACACGTAGTGGGAGTAGTTACGATATTCCTTGCAAATCCATAAAAAGAACCTTGGGAAGCAGTGAAGTGGATTTTAGGAGATATCAAGGGTAATAGTCATTTTTTTTATCTTTGTGTAATAATAATAATCATATGATTGAGGGTTATATAAATGTAAATATTGTTCAAGATGTGGACACTATAAAGTTCACTACTAATTGTTTATATACTTTTGCATATGCAGTAGTGCTTTTGGCTTCTAGTTTGCTGAAAGTAGTAACCCTCTCCACAATCGAGGAAAAATACATAATTTCCATGCAAGCCTACAAAGAGATGTTCTCTATGCAATAATTGTTTTGAATGTTGGCAATACAAAAAAGATAGATATGTGCTACATTGTTGCAACCAGAACACCATTCATTTAGTGAGACCGCATATGTCATTTTAAGACAAGGCACATTGATGCAATATATCATTGTATTTTTATGTGCTAGATGATGGGTTGCTATATTTTAAGAAAATACACGTTGAAGATAATAGAGATGATATATTAAGAAATATTTTTCCAAGAGATAAGCATGAGTATTTTAGGATATTAACTTAATGCTGCAAAGTTATGGAAAATCATCTGAAATACTAGTAGCAAAGAGAGAAATAATTCCAAAAATATTCACTCAACTTTCTATTTGATCTCAAGTTTATAAAATCAAGCTCAAATTATATATATATATATATTATATATATATATATATATATATATATATATATATATGTGCGCTCTTCGAAAATGTTAAAAATGTTATGGTTGTTGGGTACATTGTATTAACTCACATTTTATTAATCCATTGTATTGAAACACAATATTAGCCCATGGTACGGAACAAAGGCTACTTATACACTGGAAATACTCCATTGTAAAATGGGTGTGAGTAAGAAGTTAATGGGTGAAAATATATTTCATGAGAAGGGTCATTTGTTGAGGTGAAGCTCGTGTTTTCAATTTTGTCAACAAATAAAACAACCATCTAAATTAAATGGATGGTAAACAAAGATAGAAACACTTATCTCATGATACGACTGGGATTGCAAGTTAAAAGAAAACCTTGAAAATTAACTAATTTGAAACTTTGTTTAAAATTATTATTATTATTATTATTAATATGAAAAGTAATAATATACCAGTTAAAATATATACATTTTATAAAAATATGTAACAAGATTTTTAATTATGGAGCTTCACCAGATGTTAACATGAGTTTTTTAACTTATAAATAAACTTTGTTACAATAAGATTGACCAATACCATGATTTACTAATACCAAAAAAGCCATAACTCACATTTATATGACACATGTTAATCACAAACTTTTTTTTAATTAATAAATTTTATTAAAGGAGAAAAAAAAGATATAATTACTTTTGGCATAAATATTATTTCAACTCTAACTATATTTTGAATATTATTATTAATATTAAAAAAATTCTTAATATTTATGTAATAATGGTTGATAATTAAATTAAAATTCTAAACACCCCATTATAAAAAGTAATAAAAATAAATCATTAATTCTTTCCCTCTTTTATTAACTTTATGGTTCTTACTCCCATTTATTTTTAGTTTTGTTTTTATTTTTACTAAAACAAGCGTTTACTTCATATGAAAATACACTACACTTCCGGATGCATCTTTCCCTCTTTTATTAACTTTATTGTTCTTACTCCCATTTATTTTTAGTTTTGTTTTTATTTTTACCAAAACAAGCGTTTAATTCATATGAAAATACACTACACTTCCGGATGCATTTCAACTCAGAATACAATCCAAGTCCATCGAGTTTCTTCCGGTCGCGCAGTGCCTACACATTAAAAATCCAAATCAACCAGAGTTAAAGTCAGACACGATTTTGTTGATGATTATTTACAGATGTTTATACACGAACTCTTTAAACAATTAGAAATTCAACCCCGAAGAAACGCGTCATTGCGTGTAAAAATCCAAGGTCAACCGTGAAAGGACGTGTAATTAGGTGACAATCTTCTGTTGTGAATTTAAAACCTTAAGAATTTTGATTCATTTGAAAGTCTGAAGGAATTTTTTAAATGTGTAATAAGTTCAATTAAAATGGACAAACTCATGATAAAATTTCAACACAAAAACTTGGATTGTTATAAAAATCTTGATCGTATTGACTATCCAACATAAAAATTACTTGTAATCGAAATCCGTTAGTTATCAATCTACATACTGTGACAAAGAATTGCATTTTTTCCAAATACGCCCACTGACTGGAACGTGACCGGAGATTGGAACATTATCCCTCTGATAGAGATATCCCAATGTCTATCCGATTGCTGTTTGACGGATGTGTGTCCATATATACTTACGTGTCATTGGCTGACGTATGTGTGTGCTCACATCGACGCAATAACAGAAACCTGACCAAGAAACGTTTGGTACCAGTTCTTCCTGTGATCGTTTCATGTTACATGTATCGTGACCAAGTGCTTTCTCAATTTGCTTTGTGACGTCTATATATCCACAGAAATATTGCGTGACGTATGTTCTTTCGCATAGCTTTCTGATTGTGCTTTATGACGTCTATCTATCAACATTGACGGGCCAACCAATTATAAAAACATTGCGTGACGTATGTGCTTTCGCATCAACACAATCACAAATACAGATACCTTGCGCATTTAAGGTAAAGCCTATATCTAATCACTCAGCGTATTTGCTGTCATAAACTATTCAGAACCCCGTGTTTGGCAGGATTGTGAATTTGGGATGGCTGTACAGATGGGTTGGTAAAGGATACAACTTTGGTGTTCCATGGAGCTTCTGAGTCCTAATTCAAACGTTTTTCGTTTTCATCAACCAACACGTTTCTCGCCTTTTTTTATTAGGGTGTGTTTACGTTATATTTTTCTGTGTTTTTTTTTGGGATGGAATTTGATGTACTCTTTGCGTTAATAAATTAGCTTATTTTAAACGTTTCTTTTTGAACTTTTAGATTATATTTTTTCCCAACGTTTGTGTTTTATAAAAATTATGTTGAAGTTAATAAATAACCAATTGATTCCATATATATGAAATTAAATAAAAAAATTCCAGATAAATCACATAGTTGGTTCATGATGAAGACAAAGATGGATAATGAGATCCATAAACAAAATACTCATAGTAGAAATGTAGAAATGCATCGTAGACTCCTAACATCCAGCTTTACAAAATTAAATATCATTAATATTTTCTTGTAAAGAATGACTAGAGAAAAATTATTATTATTATTTAAAAAAATTAATTAATTACTTAATTAGAAAATCTCTAAAAGAATAACAAAGAAAAAGAAATTAATTAAAATAGCATTGAAAAATATGGAAACAAATAATATATCAAGTGGCAGGCTAACGGAAACTTCGCTTTAGAAGAAATGTCAGTGTTCCACGTTTTGACGCTATCCGAAAATCCATTGTGGATTGTTGCTGTATGTTGACTGCGACACGTCGAGACTTTTGCATCTTGACCAAGCGGCCGCCTCCATTAACAGTCTGGCAGCACGATAAAAAGGACTGGGCGCAGCACATAGAGAGTGAGACTTACCGCTTTCCACTTCTGCTCTGCACTCTTTTTATACCAAATCATACCATACCCTTCTCATCCCATATTGTGTTACCAGAATCGCTCTTGCACAAGTTCAGATTATCACTCCCTTCTCCATCAGACTGTTTCAGTGTTTAGTCATTTGCAATCTGTTACAAATGGAAGGACTGATACCTTTCATTTACAGAGCTGTTGTCCGACACAGGAGCCATCAAATATGCCGCAGCAGCAGTAGCAGGAAGAATCTATTATTATCATCACCTGAATCTTCGAGCCGCGGAGGATCCGTTGGGACGGATCATGTCAATCACTGGGACATACTAGCAAAGGGAAAAAGCACCGGCAATTTAGATAATAATACCACGAAGCACATTCAGTTCAAGCCCGCGGATCTTTATCCTTCGAGTCAATCTTTATTGCACAGGCGGGCGGTCTCGTCTTGTCTATTTAACAGAGGGGGTGGATGATCCCGGGGAAGCAGATAACTGGAGTAAATTTTCCAGTCCAGACATGCCAATTCCTTGCATAGTCGTCCGTAGCTTTTATGTAGTTTATACTATCACATTCTTTTTTACGCGTTGCCAGCATGGTTGGGGTGATCTAAGGTCATTACATTATTTATTTTTGATCTAGTTTGTTGTATTAAGTTAAAATGCATAGCTCTGGCTAAGCATGTTTCGGTTCAAAAACATTTGTTATGAATATAGAACTGCTAAACCTTCCAAGAAGGAATTCTGTATTTTATCATTAGATACTTTATTTTACCAGTAATGTTTTTAAATCTTTTAAAAACATGCGTGGATATCTTCTGATGCATTATTTTAATTTCACAAATAAATAATCTAAATTTTAAACAAACGTTCATGACCCATAATGTTGATTGAATGCATACATTTTCCCTTTTATTTTGCTCGCAATATCTGTATTAGAAAAGAATCTTATTTATTTAGATTTTAAAAATGAAACAGGGATTGCTCGGAAGTTTTATCAAATACGTATCTTCTTTGAAATATTGTTTTTGGGGGGCCTGCCCATGATTATTAAATCATGGTTATTCAAATTGTTTTAAATGTTTTTTTTAATAATTAAAATTTATTTCTTTTATGGGATTTCTAAAATTTAAATATTTTAATTTTTAATTTTTAAATATTTCGAAATTTGATTAAAATTCAAAAGACAAAAACTGATAGAGAATTTGGAAAATTTTAAATATTTTTATCAAATTATTAATAAAATTATACTTTCCCCATAATTTTTATGAAATTTGGAACCAATTTGAAAGGAAGGAAAAAACAAAAAAAACATGATAACCCTTATCCCCAACCTTGCTCTTAGATTTTATGATTTTTAAAATAAATTAATGAAATCTTTTAAGTTGGGTTATAAAAATATATATAAATAATTACTAGCGCAATCATATAATAAATGTGGTTGATATTAATCTAAGGCTTATACCAATCACATGATCAATCACATCAGTAAAACTATTGTTGATTAAATACATATTTATTAATATAAATATTGTTAATAATATTGTTATTTATATTGTTAATGATGTATTATTAATTAATAAATCATTTCTACCAAAAAAACATTCTAGCATTAAAAATATTATTATTATCATTATAATTAATGGTAATTATTTCTTTATAATAATTATTATTTAATATTAAATGTTATTTATTATTATTTAATTTGAAATTATGCAATATAAATATGAACCTTTACAAACCCAAGAGAATGATAGACCCAAGGGATTAATGCTAAAATCCCAATGGATTATAAACCTGTTGTAGCTGTTGCAACAACCCTTACCAAAATCCGAGGAACCCTGAAATTTTCGGAGCCCCTATACTGGGTGGAGCCACTGGCCCCACCAGTTTATGTTCAGGAGCTCAACAATCTCAAAAAACCTAAGGAAGAGTCTAAGTTTTCTAAGTAAAACCAGGTCACTAGTTCATGCCCTAGTCACTGGGTCCCGGAGTCAGAAAGCGAATAAGCCTAAGCCTCACGAATTATGCGACTCGCGGGTTGCAAAGGTCGTCGAGTCGCATTTCCCTCTATGTACTTCCTTGCAAACATTGCGACCTTGCGACCAGTTGAGTCACATAGGACTTGAGGTCGCACCATCCTCATGCAAACGTCGATGTGACTATGTGACCTTTGTGACTCCATGACCCGCCAAGTCATAAGGTTGCACAAGTCACGAGGTCGCATCATTCTCTCTCATTCATGGATGTGACCATGTGACCCTTGTGACTTTGCGACTTACCCAGTCGCGTAGGTCACAAAGTCACACGACAGTCCCATGCAACCTCACATGTGCGACCAAAACTATATAAAGAGGTCACCCTAAGCTCATTTGTAACTTAGTTTTTCTTCATCATTTGCCAAAACAGTGGCCCCTCGCTACTCTCTCCCTGCCTAGACCCAGACATCTACCTTTGCTTGAACCAAGATTCTCTTGTTTTTACTAGTAGGCCTGAACTTACTCACCTAAGGAAGACCTTGACCTCCTAATGCCATTTCAGTACCTTCCCTAATCCTCCTTTAGCCTAAGTCAGACGTTTTGAGGCTGCGATATCCTCTTTCTCGCGACTTTGCAACCTTGCGACTTGGAAACCCCATCGAGTTGTCACTTGCGACCAATTTCCTTAGCCTGCGACTTTGTGACACTGGGCAAGTTGTGACTCATGGTGCAAGTCACTTAATCACATTCCTTAGCCTGTGACCTTGTGACATTTCCTCCTTGGGACTCACCTTTTACTTACTATAGCATTTTGTTTTCATAGTTTTATTTGATTTTCATGTCGTCTCTCTCATTGTGGGACTTTCTTTTTGACATGTCACATGATAAAGATCGAGAGTGCATTTCCATTTCTTCTTTTTAAGATGATATGGCTCCCCCTACTGCTAAAGCTACTCACAGGGCCTTAGGAAGCAACTCTTGGGAGGATAACCTAGATAAGGAGCCACCTATCTTTGGGGACAGTGCTTGTAACAATAGGAAAACCACAAGGCTCTCCTGGTATAGCATTGATGAAGAGTTAGCGAAGTCAAAGATCCTAGAGACACAAGAGGATTTTCAAGTGTACCTCCATGTCAAAAGATCAAGGTTACACAAAGTAGAAGTGCAGCACCCAATCTTCCCTTGCTCAGAAATCATTGAATGGATCTTGCAATGCACAGACACAAAGTCCTAGACAATCAAGGGCCATGATGGGGCACCCATAGCTGCTATCTCCTTGGTAGTCATTAGCACCTACTGCAGACTCGCTAAGGAATATGAGGTTTTCAATACCAGGAGGCTCGTCGGGTTCTCAACTCCAACAAAGGACATCCGAAGGGAATGGTGGCAAGACCCTTCAAAGTTCCTCGTCAAGATAGATCAGGCTTACAAGACAGAGGGATTGTGAAAACTATATCAATTAATTATCAGAATGATGTGTCTTTTGTATGGGAAGCGAGACTTTGACATTTTTTATGGCACCTTGGTTCCCCTCATATACATTGTTGCCACTCGAGGGACCATTTTTAATTAGGAAAACATCCTGTGCTCATCCTTGACAACAAACATAACGGCTGCTAAGCTCCCACAACCCAAACAACCTCCAGAATTCTATATGTCATCATACCTCCTTGATGTTGTTTACTCGAGATGCTACTTGGAAAATTAGAGCTGCAATTGGGACTCATCGGTAACCAACCCCCTACATAGCCATTACAATTTTTTTTGGACAAAGGTTACAAAGGCATGCTAGATATAATCTCTGAAACTTTCATCGGCCCATTGTACCAGCTACTATTTGCGGAAGAACCACCATGCATGTCTAATAGGGCTATGAAGACACTCATCAAGGTAGCGCATTGGTTTCCCATTGAGGAAGGAATGTTCATTAGAGTGTTAGATACCAATAATCCACCACATGCCCTACCTAGTTTTGCCACAAACAAGACGCTCTTGCAAGAGATTTGCTATCAAATGAGATAAGGGTTTTCAAATATATTGAACAAAGGCAAAAAGAAACCCTGGCCTACTTCTTCGAGACTGCATAAACTTCTACAACAATCAGCATGTCCTAAGAAACTTGAGGAGTACTAGGAATGTGAGAAACACTCAATATTTAGGTCACCCAAGAGTGCCTCCAGGAGAAGGTAGGCAAGCCCCTCACACCATCGGGGGATTAGGCATGTATAGTGAACCAAAAGACAACGACTATCGCCTCCTTTTCAACCCTAGAGGGAAGTGCCACCCACCATAGCTAGCCTGGATGGATCAATCCCCTTTGAACCTTAGAGGTCTGCTCCATGACATGCTTCCCCATTTAGAGAAACACCTCCCGAGGTTCGACCTTGAGAAAGGGACCTCAAATGATGACCACATTAGCAATTTTTACATAGCTTACAAATGATGAAGGTCCAATATGACGATGTAGCATGTAGTTTATTCCCATACACTCTTGAAAATAAAGCGGCCACTTGGTATGGATCGATACCCATCACTTCCATCTGCACTTGGGAAGAGTTTCAGAAAATTTTCCTGGACAAATTCTCAAAATACAAGACGCTTTCTATGCTTCTCACCGAGATCAAAACACTAAAATGTCATAAGAAAGAGAAGGAGAAAGATATTAATCAACGTTTCACCACGATTTTAAATAAGTTCCCTATGGACGTAGCCCTTAATGATTCCATCACGATTGACTACTACAACAAGGCCCTTCCTAGGGATATTCCCGTGTTTATTAAACATGAAACCAAGGTCACCCTGGTAGAGAACTTTGTTATTGTGCTTGGAGTTGAAAAGTATCTTCTTTCTCTCCGTGCGTTAGAGCATGAGTGCCATGAAGATATGAAACCCTCCGGGAAGAAAAATCAAGCCTCATCAAGTAAAACCATAGATAAAGATAAAGATTGCTTCAATTTTGAGGTGCTAGACAAATCCCTGAAAGAATTTACTATTGAAGTGTTTGAGTTAAAGTGAATGACAAATGATGCCTATGGGGGAACAAAGTCAGTAAGCCCTTTCTCCGGAAAACTATCAACCTTCAACATGGAGGAACTAGAAAAACTAACAACCTTCAATGTGGAGAAACTAGGAAAGGACAACTTTTTCACTTTCCATCAGGCTTCCCACTTTGAGAAGACCTCCCCACAATGGCTCCATAACATGACTGCCGTAGTCACCTAGTTGTTAGAATATCAAGCTATTGGGGAAGGGGAAGAAGACACTAACGATTCCGAAGAGGATGATTCCCCTCCAGACAATGATACTCCATCTGTTGTGTTAGCCTTCGATGTCATTCATGGGGGTGAAGTGTGCATTACTCAAAAGGCCTTCAATAGAGATGCCCCCTGGAAACCCCCCAAAAGTTACAACCCCTGGAGTAAAGGAACTATATTAGACTCTACTCTAGAAGACAAGAAAAGAGCATTGTTACGATGGATCTTGACCCCCACAAATACTGGCCAACCATCCACCTCTTCTCCCAGAGGGACGAATGATGTAAGTCCAAACAAGTTGCCAACAAGTACAAAAGGAGACTCACACACAACTAGAAATTTGGCTAAAGCGGTTATGGCAAAAACTGCCTTGAAAACGCAACACTTAGCACAAGAATTCTCATCCATGGCTTTAGATTGCAATATCATAGTAGAATTGAAGAAAACTCGAGCCAACATCTCTTTGTGTGAGGTATGCAAGTTGGCTAGTCAGCGTGATTTAATGGCAAAGGTCTTCGCTTTCCCTCCTACTCCTTCAAAATCCTCCACATCAAACAAAGGAATCTATACAAGCCAGTCCCCAGGCGTGGTCGACCTCTAAGCTATAGTGAATTATGCAAACCCAAACTCGAGATGTTTGACCCCTCCTTTCCTCTTAACCTTCGACATGTTTAATTTTAATGTTCACAACTACCTCATTGACTCTAGAGCGTCAACCAATGTCATGCCCTGGTCGGTATTTAAGGAGCTAAATATTCAACCAGATAAGACCGATGCCAAAATTATCGAACTCAATAGGTCTCAAGTCCCAGCTATAGGAGTATTGAATAATGTCATCGCTCGGTTATCTTCGTATTCCAAATTTCTCCAGTGCATTGATGTAATAGTCATAGAAATTCAGGAGGCCTACAACCTTCTTCTTAGCATAGATTGGTCTTGTAAACTTCAAGGCTATTTTTCCACAAATTGGTCTCGCTTGTGGCTGCCTTACAAGGGAATGAATGACCAAATCAGTGTCAATAGTGAGCCTTGTATGAAACAAACCGTACCCGACCTTGAGGGCTCTAACCAGCCAATCAGCTATGCCGAACAAGAACTCTAAGTGTGACTTCCAGAGTCCCTATTCGGGTTCTATCAACCCAAGACATCAACCGTTTTGTAGGATACCTAGATTGAAATTTCCATGTAGACCCCGAGCCTCGATAGTGAAGTTTGTTCCTTAAATTTACATATGTCATATTTACCTTCCATCAGTACTGAGATCTAGACATTGTATTATGACAGAACTAAAACTCATGATGGAGCAGGGGTAGGGTGCGTCCTGTTGGACCCCAAAGGGAACAAATTCTTCATCTCTTGCAGGTTGGAGTTTCAATGCACCAATAATAATGCAGAATACAAAGAATTGGTCCTCGGCCTGAAAAAGGCCATCGACCTAAATGCGGACTGTCTAATAATTATTCGGGATTCTAAAATCATTACAAGATAGGTACATAATACCATTCATTGTCTATCACTACACCTCAAGAATTACCAGCAGGAGGCATGGCATCTCATAAATTCATTTAAAGCTTTCAATATCATTTTCATTCCTAGATTTAATAATGTTGTTGCCCACACATTAGCTAATGCTGCAGCTAGTTTCACACCCCTTAGAGATAGGTTTTCCATTGAAATTATGTATAAACTGGCAGTGCCTAACAATGTAACTAACTTGCACATTTTCAGTGATGAAAAGTAGATTATGGAATTCTTGAAAAATGCAAAAGTGTTCAAAGACACTGCTATTGATGAAGAGGAACATGATAGACCTCTATAAGAGGAAGCAAGTTCGTGTAAAGGAAATCCCTTACCCAAGGGGGTGGTGACACTAGAGAAATTGTTTGACCTCCAGAGCCATTTCAAAGGTCCTCTGAATACCAAAACTCATAGTTCAACTCTATCGCACGAGAAAATCAACCTCAGGACTGAGTATGACCCCAAGTGTGTCAACCTGGGGTGGGGTGCACCCCAGAAGAAAGATATCCATTCATCAGCTTATTTATAAAATATTGTGATGTTTTTGCTTGGACATATGATGACTTGAAGACGTACAATACCCGAATTTTTCAGCATGTCATCCCTACCAAAGAAGGGGCCAAGGCTTTTCAACAAAAAATGAGGATGGTGCAACCCGTGTTGGAACCTCTCATCCAAAAGGAACTCAAGAAATTATTGGATGCTCACATTATTCTCAAGGTCAGGTACTCCACATGGGTATCTAATCTAGTGCCAGTGTAGAAATAATCTTGGGAGATACATCTATGCGTCAATTTCTGGAACCTTAACCAAGCCTCGGATAAAGGTAACTACCTAATCCACACCATGGAGCAATTCCTCCAAACCATCTTGGGATCCAAAGTCTTCACCATGCTAGATGGCTTCTCCAGTTACAATCAAGTTCTGGTAGCCAAACCGGATCAGATCAAAACAACATTCCAAACTAAGTGGGTGATGTTCATGTTTTTCCGCACGCCTTTCGGACTGATAAATGTCAGGGAAACGTTCCAAAGAGCGATGGATATCACTTTTCAAGGCTTTATGGGTCAAAGTGTGGTGGTATAACTGGACGATGTCACCATATTTTTGAAGAAAAGGTGCAACCACCTCCATCACTTAAAGCAGACTTTCGAAAGATGTCAAAAACATGGGATCTCCCTTAACACTAAGAAGAGAATATTCACGATTTTAGAAGGAAATTTGTTGGGCCACATCATCACCAAGAATGGTATTACTATAGATCTCAACTGTGTAAAAGATCTAGTGCAAATCCCTCAGTCGAGCTCCTAAAATGGTATGTAATCTTTCCTCGATAAAATTGATTTTCTGCGCAAATTTATTTCAGATTTTGCTCAAATTTCCAATCCTTTACAGAAAATGATAAAGAAGGACTCAATACTCAAATAGGATCGAGAGGAAAAGGAACCTTTCAATCAGATTAAGATAGTGATCGCAGAGGCTCCGTCTCTCTCCAACCCTGATTTCAGCAGACTTTCTCTTATACACTTTCACCTCAGACTCATCATTGGTTACGGTTCTTACACAAAAGTACTGCGATCACGACGAACGTCCCATATCATTCATGAGTACAATAGTCCAATGTGCATAGTTAAACTACCCAATCATTGATAAGCAGGCATATGTAGTCTATAAAGCAGTGAAACACTTCAAACCATACATCCTGAAAAACCGTGTCACAATAATGGTCCCACACCTAGTCGTCAGATCCATTTTCGTACAACAAGAGCTGGGAGAGAGGAGAGCCAAGTAGATGACCTCCCACCAGGAGTATGATTTGGAGTTCAAACCCTTCCACACTGTGAAAGGGAATAGACTCTGTAAACTGGTCGTTGAAGCGGCCAATCATCAAATCATGGAACCTAATCAACTGACCCAAGAAACAAAAGGATGGGAACACAAAATCGAAATGTATCATAATGAACTCCTCAGCTCATAGGACACCTCATCATGGTATTCTAATTTAAAGCAATACCTAGTGTAGGGATCTAAACCCGAAGCTATGTCCACCAAACAGAAGAGAGTTGTCAGAAAGGTTGCCTCATATCAAATGGTTCAATGAAAGTTTTTTAAAAAGAACCATCTCAGTATATTACTAAGGTGTTTAGAATATGATGAGGCCCAATGACTGCTGAAATATCTAAATGATGGGCCTGCAAGAGGTCACTATGTAGGTGACACCATTGCTCATAAGATCATGCGAGCAGGTTACTATTAGACCACACTATTCAACGATGCTCATCCTTATACATGGAAGGGTCCTATCTGCCAAAAACATGTAGGTAGGCAAGCAAGGCCATCTACCCCACTCCAACCCATAGCAATTGAGGAACCTTTTTAGCAATGCGGGTTGGACGTCATAGGGCAGATCATGCCAAACTCGTCAAAACAGCATAGGTACATACTGACAGCCACTGACTATTTCACCCGAGGGGTAGAGACAATCACGTTGCCTAAGGTTAACGATGATGAGGTAATATCCTTTATTAACTAGTGCATCATAGCCAAGTTCAGTGTTCAAACCCCTCTTGTCTTTGATAACACTACTTATTTTTGTCTTTGAGATTGTATGATTTTGCTTTGGAAAATAGCATCGTATTGAAACATTCGAGCAAATAATATCCTGAAGGGAATGGCCTAGTAGAATTAACCAAAAAAAACCTCATTTGTATCATTAAGAAAACCTTGCTTTCCCACAATAGGAATTGGCACAACACCCTCAGTAACGTGCTATGGGTTGATCAAGTCACTCCCAAAACATCAATTCACACATCTCCCTACTTCCTAGTTTACAAGAAGGAATCCATTCTTCCGCCCAACCTGTACCTACCTACCCTCATACTGGTTCGAAAGTTGCAAGGGTCCCTGTGTCCTACCATTAAAAGCCAAATTAATTCCTTGGTAATATTGGACGATGAAATATTGAAAACTAAAGAAAAATTTGCCATCCATAAAGCATGGATCAAGAGGTGGTTTGACGAAAAATCCGCGGGGTCCTGCGAGTTTGATGTGGGTGATATAGTACTTAAGTGGGATCGGGCCCACAAGGATAAGGGTAAGCACACAAAGTTCCAAGTATTGTGGATAGGTCGTTTCCAGATCATAGAAAATATTTCCCATCACATCTTGAAATTGCAAACCCTAGGAGGATGAGTGGAGACCCTCCCAGTGAATGACCATGACCTTAAATGTTATTTCACCTAGCAACCCCAAAATTGTTGGCCCCACATTGTACTACAATTTCCTTTCATTTTCCTTAGATAGGCATTGTTTGTCCTCGGTATTCGTTTTTGTTTATTGTGGTTGTTATATTTTGGAATAAATTCAAGATAGTAGTAAGAGGTTGGAACAGCCCTGCATATTGGCTCCTATGGATGCTCTCTAGAACCATTTACTAGCTAAGACTTAAGTCGCGATGAAAAATATAGTAGGCCAAATGGTTATAATGGGGAACTCCATGACACACATGATCTTCGCTCCAGCTCACGTTAGTCTAACCCAACTGATTACATGGTTGAAAAGTCCTGAAATTTACTAACCCAAATTTGGTTTTGAGAATGAAAGGGAAACTGAAGAAACTAGTCGAGAGCATACATATATCTCGGGAAAACGATAAGGTCTATGAAAAACCAAAAACAACCTTTTGCAAGTCAAATAAGTCAGTATCCCTTGTCTGCCCAGTATTTAAGCCATCACCAAATAAGTGCGTATATGAATAGATATATAAGTGCCAATGAGCACCTCCATCCATTTCATAATAAGGGCTAAAGGACCGAGAAAGGCTTCCTACACAAAGAGGTGAAGAAACGACTCTGCGAGGGTACTGGCTAAGATCGCTAGCAACGGAGCCACTTTCACGATTTCTAGGTAGTGACTCCATTGAGGTATTTTTCAAGATCGATGGTAGTGGAGCAACACCAGAGTACCATGATCACTATACTGAGAAAACTTCAAAAGCTCATAGTGTAGCTTCAACTTCCCCTTTATATCCCAGGATGATGGGAAGTGATACTCTGTCTCGTGTGTAAAGATTAGGTTATGTAGGCTGGGACAGGTGACCATGTTTGAAGTGGAAGCTCGAATACCATCTATGGGACCCACATCTCCATTAGGCACACTTAACTAAATTCTCCTTAAGCTAGGCCTGAAACCATCAGAGATCTTGGAGTCTCCGAGGGAATCGGCAATTGTGATAGTTGCTACAACAACCCTCCCAAAATCTTGGGAACCCTAAAATTTTTGGAGCCCCTATACTGGGCGAAGCCACTAGCCCCACCAGTTTCTGTTCAACAGCTCAAAAATCTAAAAAAAACCTAATTAAGAGTCTAATTTTTCTAAGTAAAGCTAGGTCACTAGTCCCCGCCCTAGTCAGTTGGTCACGAAGTCGGAACACGACTAAGCCTAAGCCATGATACCATCGTGACTTATGCGACTCAAGGGTCCCAAAGGTCACAAAGTCATATTTTCCTCTGTGTACTTCCTTGTGACCCTTGCGATCTTACGACCGGATAAGTCACATAGGTTGCAAGGTTGCATCGTACTCATGCAAACATCGATGCGACTATGCGACCTTTATGACTTCATGACCCACCAAGTCGCAAGGTCGCACATGTCGCGATGTCACACCATTGTCTCTCATTCATGGGCATGGCCATACGACCCTCGCGACTTTGAAACTTACCTAGTTGCATGGTCACATAGGTCACAAAGTTGCATGACAGTCCCGTGCGACCTCACAGATGCAACCAAAACTATATAGAGAGGTCACCCCAACCTCATTTGTAACTGCTCCTAAGGTCGCACGAAGAGCAAGGAAATCCTCCAACTTGGATTCGCGCACATGTCTGTCTGCGGGTAATTAACCATTCACCTTCCAACAATCACGATTTTCTTCCAAGTGTCATTTTCTGCATTCCCTAGCCTCTGGCATCTCCTCACCTTAGGGTTTTTAGTTGTTTTGCTTAGTTTTTCTTCATCATTTTCCCAAAACAGTTTCCCTGGCTATTCTCTCCCTCCCTAGACCTAGGCATCGACCTTTGCCTCAACCTACATCCTCCTACTTTTACTAGTAGGCCTAAACTTACTCAACTAAGGAAGACCCTGACCTCATAAGGCAATTTCAGTACCTTCCTTGATCCTTGTTTAACATAAGTCACGTGTCTTGAAGCCGTGATATCATTTTTCTTAGGACTTCGTGACCTCACAAATTAGCGACCCCGTTGGGTTGCGACTCGCGACCAATGTCCTTAGCCTACGACTTTGTGACCCTAGGCAAGATACGACTCATGGTGCAAGTCGCTTGGTCGCATTCCTTAGCCTGCGACCTTGCAGCCTATCTTCCCTGTGACTCGCCTTTAACTTACTGTAGCGTTTTGTTTTCACAGTTTTATTTGATTTTCATGTCATCTCTCTCATCATGGAACTGTGTTTTTGACATGCCAAGTGACATAGATCTAGAGTGAATTTCCATTTATTCTTTTGAATATGTGATGGCTACCCTACTGCCAAAGCTTCTCATGGAGGCTTAGGAACCAAGTCGTGGGAGGCCGACCTAGAAGAGGAGCCACTTATCTTCGGGGACACTACCTGCAACATTAGGAAAACCACATGGCTCTCCTAGTATATCATTTACGAAGAGTTTGCAAAGCTAGATGTATTGGAGAGACAATAGTATTTTCAAGTGTACCTCCACATCAAAAGATCAATATTACACAAAGTAGTAGTGCACCCCCTAGTCTTCCCTTACTCAGAAACCATTGAATGGATCTTGCAATGCACAAACATAGAGTCCTGGATGATCATGGGCTATCATGGGGTACCCATAGCCACTATCTTCCTAGAAAACATCAGCGCCTACTACAGTTTCCTGGAGAAACAAGAAGTTTTCAATACCAAGTAGCTCGGCAGGTTCTCAACTTGAAAAAAGGACATCCTAAGGGAATGGTGGCAATACCCTTCAAAGTTCCATGTCAGGACAGATCAGGCTTATAAGACGTAGGAATTTTGAAAAGTATATCATTTAATTTCCACAATGATCTGTCAGTTGTATGGCAAGACAGACTACGACATTTTCTATGGAACTTGGGTTCCCATCATGTGCGACGTTGCCATCCAAGGGACCATTTTTAATTAGGAAGACATCCTATACTCATCCTTGAAAACAAACATAACAGTTGCCAATCTCCCACAACCTAAACCTCCTCTAGAATTATATATGTCATCATACCTCCTTGACGTTGTTTACTCGAGATGCTAGTTCGAAAACTGGAGCTGCAACTCAAACTCGTCAGCAGCTGACCTTGTGCACAACCATTACAATGTTTTTTGTGACACAAGTTACAAAGGCATGCTAGATATAATTTTTGAAACTTTCATTAGCCCATTGTACCAGCTACTATTTGGGGAAGAACCACCACGCATGTCTAAGAGGGCTATGAAGGCACTCGTCAAGGTAGGGCATCGGTTTCCCATTGAGGAAGGAATGTCATTAGAGTGTTTGGTACCCATAAGCCCCTGCATGTCCTACCCAGGTTTTCCACAGACAAGACGCTCTTGCAAGAGGTCTGCTATAAAATGATGCATGGGTTTTCAAAGATATTGAAAAAAGGAAAAAAGAAACCCCAACCTTATTTACCTCTCACCATGAGGACATACATGGTAGAAAATTTCAAGCAAGTGGAGGCAGAGCTGAGGCATTGAAGGGAAGAGATTTCATAACACTCAACTATCAAACATATGACTTCGAGAAAGTAGTGGCCACCCATTCCAAAAAGTTAAAATTTAGTTAGTCGTATTGTCATACCCAAAAGGATATTGAAGAAGGGGTTAGAAATTGGTATAACCCTACAAGGAAACTTAACCTAGGTGAGCAATAGGTCGCAGAGGATGAGCCCCAAGATGATTCCCAGGAAGACATAAGCCTCAAAGAAAGATCTTCTGCCATAAAGAAAAACAGCACGAAGCACCAACAAGCACCAGGGAATCTAAGAAGTGCAAAGGGAAAAAGGTTGAATAGCCCGTGAGTGACAACAAGGAGGAGGATGCTATGCTGGAAAAAGAAATGCTAGCTTGACTAGAGAGAAGCGAGAGCTCAAGAGGCAAAGGAAGCTAGAGAGCAAACGACCTCCAAATTCCAGCAACCAGAGCCAGAGGAAGAAAAGGAGAAGGCAATAAGAGCACGAAAAGGAGAGAGAGATGTAGGAAAAGCAATGTGAAGAAGAAATGGGAGCCTAAGAAGAGGCAGAGAAGAGAAAACAAGAAGAGGAGAGAAGAATGCAGGAAGAGGAAGAGCAAAAGAAATGGGAAGAAGAAGTTGAGGAGGGAAGGTAGGAAGAGAACAAGAGGTTGGAACAAGAGCTGAAGAACATGGAAGATGAACAAGAGAGGGAACAAGCACTAGCAGAGGAAGAAAAGAGGTAATGGGAAGAAGAGCATAGGTGGGATAAGGAAAAGGAATCTAGGGAGAGCAAACAAGGGGAGACCAGCAAAACCACTGACCTAAGAGTGGGACAAAGCGACCTTCCTCCATTTGATGTACCCCTTACTAGTCCCCTCACTAGTGGACATCTTCCACTCCAAGAGCTGGGTATCTCAGGGGATGGGACGAAAAAGTACTAGATGTTACTACACTCACTTTCGATGAAATAAACCTCAAGATCATAAAATAAAGTAAGAAATATTGCAGCAAGAACCCAACCGAGCCCATGTCAGTGACCACAACCAAAGTTATCATGCCTAATATTACTGCAAACCCTCAAATGATCGCCTCGACTAGGACAACTTTTGTTGCCACCATAGAACACAATGTGGCCAAGATGAGCAAAAAAATTACGGATTTGTAGAATATGATTTATGCATCCAAACAAAGGGCCACCATGGTGGAACAGGAGAAGAAGAAGATGGAGGAAGAGAACATGGCACTCTTCTTAGTGCATATAAGCGCAACAAAATTCCAAGAAGTAATTGAGGTGGAAACAGAGACTCTGGGAGAAGCCATGGAAGTAGTCTACGAGGAGATGTCTAAACTACACCACACAGTAGCCCCCGTCATGGCCATCTAGACACATTGAAAAGAATGAGTCGCCATGCTTAAATAGGCTATGACTGCTTTGCATATGATACAAGAATGGTTCGTTAAGTAGCCTGCAGCACTGGTGGTGGTCCCTATGAAAGAATGGATCACCATGCAAAATACTAAGGTCTAGCCAATGATGTGGAAAGGGTGTTGGCATCCTACAAGCATTTGTTCAGCAACTTGGAATCAATGATTCAATTACATGGAGTTCCCTCAATAGGAAAATTTGAACAAGTTAGGAAGCACGATGAGATCACAAAGGAAGTGCATGGATTCATAGAGATGTACAAACAAGCATCCCATACGAAGGACATGCCAATCACCAGAGAAAACATCACGTGTTATGTGGTAGAACCAACAAGGCTCTACACCAAATTGGTAACCTTGAATAATCGGGTGCATGCCAAACAGAACACCCTAATCCTAGATGCACTTGAGTGCCTACACTCACACGATGAAGACCAACCACAGATCACTCCCATTATAGCAGAATACAACCTCTAACGCATGTATTTGACGGAACAACTCATGCTTGATGTTCCAAAACTTTCCCTTATTAAATTAGTGAATTAGATTAATAGTGATTTTTGTGAATTCTTTTCTTTAGTAGCATAGAACACCTTGCGAATATGAAAGGTCACGTAGAATGACAAAAGTCATGTTGTGAATATGAAAGGTCATGCAGAATGCCAAAATTCATGTTGTGAATATGAAAGGTCATGAGGTAGTCTGAGAGTCAAGTGTAGTCCAAGAGTCACTTATACCCTATAAATATACCCGCGTGCCTCATTTTTAACAATCTTTCACATAGGACTCTTTTGGAGATATACATTGCTTGAGAGAATTTATGTCCTTTTAATATATGCAAGGAGTGATTGTAATCTTCTACTATTCGATTTTTCAAATGTTTTATGTGTTGGTGCCATGATTATTGTACTTCACTTGATGGATCAATTATTCCTGAAAGTTATTTAATTTGCGGTATGCTCACATGTTGTCTCATACTCCAAACATTAGGTTGCTTTGCATGAATGATATTTGATTCGTTAAACTATACTCGTGTCAATGAACTATTTCTTTGGTATTGGTATAATCTGTTATGACTGCACAATTATGTATGTTCATAAATTTTTTATCATTGTGAACTGATTTACAATTGTTAAGCATGTTATTTTTGAATACATGAGTCTTATATAAAGTCTGCTAAGAGTAAATTTACATAAGTTTTATGTTCTTTATGGTTTGGCTATTCATGGTGTATGCGACATAGGATATTTTTCAATTACTTCATTGTATTTATTTGAGGTTCATGCTTTCAATTAAGTTTACATTTCACCTTCGTCCAAAGAAAAATCTATAAAACTAAACAACAGTTGGGCCTACATATCGGAAGGGATCCCTATCATAAATGGTACATTTTCTAGTTGGGAACCTACACTGGGGAGGTCCCCTTGACTGTTGGAAAAATATTTTAGCCTGTCAACAAAACCAAAGGATTATTACTAAAAACCACAGGGTTTATATTCCTTTGGGTTAATAGTATTAATCCCTTAGGTTTGTAATATCAATCCCTTCAGTTTGTTAACATAAGGGTTCATACCCCTAGTGTTTAATACTAAAACCCCAAGGGATTATGAACCAAAGACAATAATATTAACCCAAAGGATAATAAACCCAAGGGAATAATATTAAACCCTAGGGATTATTATTATAAACCAAAGATATATAAACAATGGTTGATTTTCATTTTGATACAATGGGATTAATATTCAAAGATGGTACACAATGCTTTACCATGGTTGACCATAGTTTACCATTGTTGATATTATAAATTGAAGGGAATAATAAACCCTAGGGACCAATACTAAAAACCCAAAGGACTATAAACCTATGTGAGTAAAATTAAACCCTAGGAATATAAACCCTTAGATGAATAAACTGTAGGGTTTTATATTGAAACATGGTAGACAATGGCTGACCATGGTTAACCATGGTTTATGTCATAAACCGAAGAGAACAATAAACCCTAGCGATCAATACTAAAAACCCAACGGTCTATAAACCTAAGGGAATAAAATTAAACCCTAGGAATATGAACCCTTAGATCAATAAACCCAAGGGATAAAAAACATAAATCCAAGTTATATAAACCCATAGATAAATATTATAAACACTAAAATAAACATTGGTTGCAATGGTGGATTTCCATATTGAGACAATATTTGTCGCCACACGATGTTGGACTATGTTTTACCATGACTCATTGCCATATTGGGACAATCTTTATCACAATGTGACATTCTTCCATGGTTGACCATCATTAATATTATAAACCAAAGCAAATAATAAACCCAATGGCTTGATATTATAAACACAAGGGATTAATGCTAAGACCCCAAAGAATTATGAATATAAGGGAATAATATTAAACCCAAGGGACAAATATTATAAACCCAAGGTATATAAACCCTAAGATAAATATTATAAACACTAAAATAAGCAGGCATGAACATGGTTTATGTCCATATTGAGACAATCCTTATCAGATTACAACATTGGACCATGGTTAAAAATGGTTGATTTACATATCGAGACAATCTTTGTCATAATCTAATGAAACCGATTAAAGTTCTAGGTGGAATAGGCAGGTGGCCACCAATATCCACCCGGATTAGATACCCACTCACATCTATCTCTACTTGAAATTGTTGTTACATGTTTGGTAAGGCCAAAGCTAGTGCTTGACTACTATTATTCTTTAACTCTTCAAAAGGTATGATATGCTCACGACCATATATTGCACATGTAGTGGGAGTACTTAGCATATTCCTTCCAAATCCATAAAAAAACCTTGGGAAGCAGTGAAGTGGATTTTAGGAGATATCAAGGGTACTAGTCATTATTTTTTATCTTTGTGTAATAATAATAATCATATGATTGAGGGTTATATAAATGAAATATTACTGAAGATCTGAACACTAGAAATCTCACTACTAATTGTTTATAGACCTTTGCATATGCAATAGCATTTTTGGCTTCTAGTTTGTTGAAAGAAGTAACCCTCTCCACAATCGAGGAAAAATACATAATTTCCATGGAAGCCTAGAAAGAGATGTTCTATATGCAATAACTTTTTTGAATGTTGGGAATAAAAAAAAACAAATATGTGCTACATTGTGACAACTAGAACACCATTCATTTAGTGAGACCGAATATGTCATTTTAAGACAAGGCACATTGATGCAATATATCATTGTATTTTTAAGTGCTAGATGATGGGTTGCTATATTTCAAGAAAATACACATTGAAGATAATAGAGATGATATATTATGAAATATTTTTTCAAGGGATAAGCATGAGTACTTTAGAACATTGACTTAATGATGCAAAGTTGTGGAAAGGAATCTGAAATATTAGTAACAAAGAGAGAAATAATGACAAAAATATTCACTCAAGTTTCCATTTGATCTCAAGTTTATAAAACCAAGTTCAAATTTTATATATTATTATATATATGTTGTGTGTGTGTTGTGTGTGTGTGTGTGTGTGCTGTGTGTGTGTGTGTGTTTTTAAAGGTTGTTGGTACATTGTATTCAACTCACATTCTTATTAATCCATGATTGACACACAATACTAGCCCATGGTACTGAACAAAGGCTACTTATAGACTAGAAATACTCCATTGTAAAATGGGTGTGAGTAACAAGTTAATGGGTGAAAATATATTTCATGAGAAGGGTCATTTGTTGAGGTGAAGCTCATGTTTTTAATTTTGTTAACAAATAAAACAACCATATAAATTAAATGGATGGTAAACAAAGATAGAAACACTTACCTCATGATACAATTCAGATTGCAAGTTAAAAGAAAATCTTGAAAATTAACTAATTTGAAACTTTGTTTTAAATTATTAGTATTATTATTAATTTGAAAAATAATAATATGTAACAAGATTTTTAATTATGGAGCTTCACTCCACATTAATATGGATTTCTTAACTTATAAATAGACTTTGTTACAATAAAATTGACCAATACCATGAATTACTAATATCACATCCCAAAAAGCCATGACTCATATTTATATGAGACATGTTAATATCAAACTTTTTTTAATTAATAAATTTTAAAAGAAAAAAAAAAAAAACAGTAATTAACTTTTGGCATAAAATATTTATTCAAACTCTAACAATATTATTGGAATATTAATTAAATATTTGAAAATTAAAAAAAAAAAAAATCTTAATATCAACCCCATAATTAAAGATAATTAAATTAAAATTCTAACACTTTATTACAAGTAATAAAAATAAATTATTAATTCTTTACGCACTTTATTAAGTTCATTGTTGATAATTACTCCAATTTATTTTTAGTTTTGTTTTTATTTCTACTAAAACAAGCGTTTAATTCATATTAAAATACACTACCCTTCCGGATGCATTTCAATTCACAATACAGTCCAAGTCCATCGAGTTTACTCCGGTCACGCAGCGCCTACACATTAAAAATCCAAACCAACGAGACTAAAAGTCAGACACGATTCTGTTGATGATTAGTTACAGATGTTTAGTGTTTTTTTCCCGTATGTTGATGATTAGTTACAGATGTTTTCTTCCCGTAGGAAAAAAAGCTTGATTTATATTCATAGAAAAAATATTTACGTATGAGAGGATGACTGATAAGAGCTCTAACATATATAGGCAGATAATATGTATGCTTAAAATATTAGCTGCGATCCGTGCCAGTGGGAAAGCATAGTAGCAAAATTTTCTTGTTCTAAGGAAATTAGTTACAGATGTTATACATGAACTCTTTAAACAATTAGAAATTGCGTGTAAATATCCAAGGTCAACCGTGAAAGGACGTGTAATTAGGTGACAATCTTCTGTTGTGAATTTAAAACCTTAAGAATTTTGATTCATTTGAAATTCTGAAGGGATTTTATAAATGTACAATAAGTTCAATTGAAATGGACAAACTCATGATAAAATTTCAACATAAAAACTTGGATTATTATAAAGATCTTGAACATAAAAATTATTTGAAATCAAAATCCGTTAGATATCAATCCACATACTGTGACAAAGAATTGCATTTTTTCCAAATACGCCCACTGACTGGATCGTGATGGGAGCTTGGAACATTATCCCTCTGATAGAGATATCCCAATGTCTATGCGATTACTGTTTGACGGATGTGTGTCCATATATATTTACGTGTCATTGGCTGACGCATGTGTGTGCTCACATCGACGCAATCACAGAAACCTGACCAAGAAACGTTTGGTACCAGTTCTTCCTGTGATCGTTTCATGTTACATGTATCGTGACCAATTGCTTTCTCAATTTGCTTTGTGACGTCTATATATCCACATTGATGGGTCAACCAGTTACACAAATATTGCGTGACGTATGTTCTTTCGCACAGCTTTCTGGTTGTGCTTCGTGACGTCTATCTATCAATATTGACGGGGCAACCAATTATAAAAACATTGCGTGACGTATGTGCTTGCTCATTCACAAATACAAATACAAACACAATCACAAATACAAATACCTCGCGCATTTAAGGTAAAGCCTATATCTAATCACTCATCGTATTTGCTGTCATAAACTATTCAGAACCCCGTGTTTGGCAGGATTGTGAATTTGGGATGGCTGTACAGTTCGGTTGGTAAAGGATACAACTTTCGGTGTTCCATAGAGCCTCTGAGTCTTAATTCAAACGTTTTTCGTTTTCATCAACCAACATATTTTAAACGTTTGTCGTTTTTTTCTTTAATTGGCGTTGTGTTTACGTTATATTTTTTTCTGTGGTTTTTTTTTTGTTTTGGATGGAATTTGAATACTTTTTGTATTCATAAATTAGCTTATTTTAGACGTCTCCTTTTGAACTTTTAGATTATATTTTTTCCAAACGTGTGTGTTTTATAAAAATTATGTTGAAGTTATTAAATAACCAATTGATTCAATATATATGAGATTAAATTAAAAAATTCCAGATAAATCACATAGTTGGTTCATGATGAAGACAATGATGGATAATGAGATCCATAAACAAAATAAACAAGTAGAAATGCAGCGTAAACTCCTAACATCTAGCTTTACAAAAATAAATATCAATAATTTTTTCTTGTAAAGAATCACGGGAAAAAGTAAATTATTATTTTTTAGAAAAATTAATTAATTAAAAAATAATCTAAAATAATTAGTAAAGAAAAAAATGTAAATAAAAATTACTTTGTAAAATATTGAAAACACAATAATATATCACATATAATGTATAGATTTTTATAAATTATTTTTTTATTATAAAAAATTCTTTCTTTAATAATACTATTATATAAAAACAATTATAAAACCATTGCTTACAAAAATTCTTATTCTATTAATATTAGATATTAAATAAAATGTTAATGAATTAAGAAGTATAAAATTAACCAAAGTCAAGGATGATGTAACAAATAAAAAAAAAATATAAATGTTTAGAGTAGAAACCATAATAATAATAAATAAAATTCTAAAAATAAAATAAAATTTATTAAAGAGTTTAGATTTTTTTGACCATACTTGATTTGTGAGAATGATTCAGCTCAAAATCCAACATAGAGAATCTATTGTCTAAGCCGTTTCGAACCAACTAGTGTCGGTTCATCATCATGACAAGTTGAGGAACAAATCTGAGCCATCCGTTAAATTAGAGGCATGCAGGTCCTTCAAAACAGCTATATGAACAAGCAACAGATTAAAAACCTTAACGGTTATAATATATATATATATAATTGTATTAACCATTAGTAATATTTATTATAATAACTTCAAGCTAAATATTATATAAATTTTAAATTAATATTACTTAAATGTTTAATAATCCTTTACAAAAAGCTTTCTGAGAATCCTTTAAAGAAGGTTTCAAGGGCAGTAGCTCTTGCTATCAAGTCATGTAATTTTACTGATTTTTTTTCCAGAAGCTCATAGAAAGCAGCCCCATCACCCCTAGGATCTATGGCCTTCCAAAGATCCACAAAGAAGGGGTTCCCTTAAGACCTATTGTCAATACCGTCGGTGGTCCTACTTACCTTCTTGCAAAATTCCTTGCCTTAAAGCTTAGACCATTGGTTGGTTGCACAGAGTCCTTTGTCAAAGACTCTACGTCATTTGTTGATGATCTTAAGAAGGTGAAGCTTAACCCCGATGATATTCTGGTTAGTTTCGATGTGGTCTCCCTTTATACTTGTATTCCCATCAATGAGGCCATAGAAGTTATCAATAGACTCACTGACCCAGATACTACTCGGTTAGTTGAGTTGTGTCTTACTTCCACCTTTTTTAGCTTCGAAGGAGAGTTCTATGAGCAAACTTGTGGGGTGGCCCTGGGCTCCCCCCAATCCTTGGTCGTCGCAAATCTTTTTATGGAATATTTCGAGTCCAGAACTTTGTCCTCAACCCGTCTCATGCCAAAGCTTTGGAAGAGATTTGTAGATGACACTGGTGTCATTTGGTCTCATGGTCATGATGAGTTGGATCTCTTCTTCCGCCATCCCAATGAACAATCCCCCGCCATTAAGTTCACTATGGAAAAGGAAGTCAACGATTGTCTTCCTTTCCTTGATGTTCTCATCTCTAAGAATATTGATGGTTCCTTCTCCCACCAAGTTTTTCAAAAAAAGACTCATATCGACCAATATCTCCACGCCAGTTCTCATCATTTCCCTGCTCAGAAGTTAGGCATTCTCAACACGCTGGCTACTCGTGCATTAAGAATCTCTGATGAGAAAAACTTAGCAAAGGAGAAGGCTCATCTCCTAGATGTCTTCGTTAAAAATGGTTATAGTAGACATCTAGGTCAAAAAGCCTTCCGCTAGGTCCAAAAGGAGCCCTCTGTCCAAAAATATCCTAAAGATCAGATCCTGGGGGTACACCTCACCTACATCCAAGGAACCACTGATAGGATCGCCAAGATTCTTAAGAAGCATAATATTCCCTCGACCTTTAGACCTCTTAACACCATCTGTAGCTCGCTTAGATCTGTTAAAGATCCTGTCGACCCTAAAGACATGAAAGGGGTCTATGTCATTCCCTGTTCCTGCGGGGCCCCATACATTGGTGAAATTGGTCGTTCGATTAATCAAAGGATTAATGAGCATGCAATAGACTTGAGGCATGGTAGGGCCAAGTCCTCAGCCCTTGCTGAGCATGCCGAGAAAACTAAACATCAAGTCTGTATCGAAAAGGCTCAAGTTATGCAAGAGTGGCGCAATTTCACCATCGTAAATTGAGGGAAGCCCTTGAGATCAAGAAAAGACCTTTAAATCTCAATAGAGATGACCGCTGGAAGATTAGTAGGTGTTGGATCCCATCCCTTTTACCTTAGCCTCTTCTTCGCCTGACCCCTCTCGGTTTGTTTAGTTGGTTGTTGTTTCTCTTGATTTCATTAGTTTAGTAATTATAATATCCCTTTTTTAATTATTCCCCCTAGACCTCGATTATTAATAATTAACTATTGCAATTTTATTCATTTCACTCATATAAAATAAATAATAAATAAAATAAAAATAGATTAATTAATTTTTTTTTACCGTGAACCTAATTCATTAAATTAGTTGAAATAATAGTATATATATAGTTCTAATCTAATAATTTAAAAGTTATTAACAATAATGATTATTTTAAAAATAATAAATAATAATATATAATAATGAAATTAAAAAAAATTTAAAATATTAATAAAATGATTAAAAAAAAAAAATAAATAATAATAATAATAAAATAATAATAATATATAATCCTTAAAGGTTTATTTAATGGTTGCTTATTCACATAATAGTTTATATAGCATTGAAGGACCTGCATGCTTTATTTAACGGATAGCTCAAATTTGTTTCTCAACTTGCCTTGATGATGAACCACACTAATTGGTTCGAAACGCCTCGACAATTGATTCTCTATGTGATTTGCTGAAATCATTCTCACAATAAAATAAAATTCTAAAATAAAAATAAAGCCAATCAATAGAAAAAATATCCCTATCTAAATTGATAATAATGTTTAAATGAAAAACAATAAATATTTAAAAAAATAAAAAAATAATATATTTATAAAAAAGAGATAAAATTACAAAATGAAGTAAGAGAATGAAAAGGAATATAAAGAATACAATATTAGTAAAGATGAAAAAAATATAATGAAAGACAGACAAAAAGCTAAAGTATAATATTAGTAAAAATGAAAAGAATACCATGAAAGACCCAAAGAAGAGAAGAGTAAAAATGAGAGACAAAAAAAGGACGGGAGAAAGGAAAAACTAAAAGGCCACTAAAATACGAGGGCTTAGCAATAAAGGGATATAAAAGGATGGGATACCTGAACTGCTTCTATCATCCTTATCTAACATATTAGATTTTTTCTTAACTTTAATAGCTTCCATCAATTTACAGTGATAAAAATAATTAATAATTAATCTTAACGAGAACAAAAACATGGACATGAGAATCTTCTAAATTAATCTTAACGAGAACAAAAGCATGAAAATGAGACTCCTCTAAACATGTGTGGTGTTTTGTATTTTTTTTAAACATGTAGTGTTTTGTATTTCCAGCATGCCTACCTTAAACTGAACGGCCGTCTTACAAAGGTTTTTTTTGTATTTTCAGCATGCCCAGCTTAAACTGAACAGCCGTCTTACAAAGGTTTAATAGAGATGCATTAATAGAATTAATAAAATTGAGGTGGATAATTACCCCGAAACCGAAATCACGACTGGTTAGTGGCAAGGTAACGGAAGCTTCGCTTTAGCAGAAATGTCGGCGTTCCACGTTTTGACGCTATCCGAAAATCCATTGTGGATTATTGTTGTATGTTGACTGTGACACGTCGAGATCTTCGCATCTTGACCAAGCGGCCGCCTCGATTAACAGTCTGACAGCACGATAAAAAAGACTGGGGGCAGCACATAGACAGTGAGACTTACCGCTTTCCACTTCTGCTCTGCACACTTTTTATACCAAATCATACCATACCCTTCTCATCCCATATTGTGTTACCAGTATCGCTCTTGCACAAGTTCAGATTATCACTACCTTCTCCACCAGACTGTTACAGTGTTTAGTCATTTGCAATCTGTTACAAATGGAAGGATTGATACCTTTCATTTACAGAGCTGTTGTGCGACACAGAAGCCATCAAATATGCCGCAGCAACAGTAGCAGAAAGAATCTATTATCATCATCACCTGAATCTTCGAGTCGCGGAGGATCCGTTGGGACGGATCATGTCAATCACTGCGACATACGAGCAAAGGGAAAAAGCACCGGCAATTTAGATAACAATACAACGCAGGACATTCAGTTCAAGCCCGCCAATCTTTATCCTTCGAGTCAATCTTTATTGCACAGGCGGGCGGTCTCGTCTTGTCTATTTAACAGAAGGGGTGGACGATCCCGGGGAAGCAGATAACAGGAGTAAATTTTTCAGTCCAGCCACGCCAATTCCTTCCATAGTCGTCCGTAGCTTTTATGTAGTTTATACTATCACATTTTTTTTCGTGTTCCCAGAATGGTTGGGGTGATCTAAGGTCATCTCATTATTAATTTTTGATATAGTTTGTTGTATTAAGTTAAAATATATAGCTCTTGCTAAGCATGTTTCGGTTCAGAAACATTTGTTATGACTATAGAACTGCTGAACCTTCTAAGAAGGAAGTCTGTATTTTATCATTAGATACTTTATTTTACCAGTAATGTTTTTAAATCTTTTAAAAACATGCGTGGATATCTTCTGATGCATTATTTTATTTTACAAATAAATAATATAAATTTTAAACAAACGTTCATGACCCGTGATGTTGATTGCATGCATAACATTTTCCTTTTTCTTTTTGTTAGCAATATCTGGATTAGACAAGAATCTTATTTATTTAAATTTTAAAAATGAAACAGGGATTGCTCGGAAGTTTTATCAAATACGTATCTTCTTTGAAATATTGTTTATGGGGGGCCTGCCCATGGTTATTGAATTATGGTTATTCAAATTGTTTTAAATGTTTTTTAATAATTTAAATTTTATTTTTTTATGTTTTCTAAAATTTTAAATATTTAATTTTTAAATTTAAATATTTGGATATTTGATTAAATTCAAAAGACAAAAAAGGATAGACACTATTTAGAAAATTTTAAATATTTTTATTCAACTATTAATAAAATTATTTTACTTTCCCCATAATCTTTTTATGAAATTTGGAACCAATTTGAAAGGAAGGAAAAAACAA
>APFE030145205.1:0-33263 GCA_000404065.3 Pinus taeda | reverse complement strand
GGGTTATAAAAATATATATAAATAATTACTAGCGCAATCATATAATAAATGTGGTTGATATTAATCTAAGGCTTATACCAATCACATGATCAATCACATCAGTAAAACTATTGTTGATTAAATACATATTTATTAATATAAATATTGTTAATAATATTGTTATTTATATTGTTAATGATGTATTATTAATTAATAAATCATTTCTACCAAAAAAACATTCTAGCATTAAAAATATTATTATTATCATTATAATTAATGGTAATTATTTCTTTATAATAATTATTATTTAATATTAAATGTTTATTTATTATTATTTAATTTGAAATTATGCAATATAAAATATGAACTTTTACAAACCAAAGAGAATGGTAGACCCGAGGGGTTAATGCTAAAATCCCAATGGATTATAAACCTGTTGTAGCTGTTGCAACAACCCCTACCAAAATTTGAGGAACCCTGAAATTTTCGGAGCCCCTATACTGGGTGGAGCCACTGGCCCCACCAGTTTATGTTCAAGAGCTTAGCAATCTCAAAAAACCTAAGGAAGAGTCTAAGTTTTCCAAGTAAATCCAGGTCACTAGTTCATGCCCTAGTCAGTCGATCCCGGAGTCGGAAAGCGAATAAGCCTAAGCCTCATGAATTATGCGACTCGCAGGTTGCAAAGGTCACGGAGTCACATTTCCCTTTGTGTACTTCCTTGCAAACCTTGCGACCTTGCGACTAGTTGTGTCACACCCCCAAGCCTACGGTGGTCTTTCAACTGTGTCGGCGAGGTGCGGCACCACCAAACACTTTCTTTTAACAATACTTGTCCACATGGACTACGGCTAATTCACAACCATGTACTTAGTTTGTGTTTTGCAACCAAGTATAAAATCAATTAACCTTTATATCAATGAACACACATACTTATTCATTATCCACAGAAATTATAAAAGAAGACAACAATTGCACGATATAAAGGGGAGGGGCAACTCCCGAACAAGTCTGCCTGACAATATATTATATCAGTCTTTAATTAATACAATCTTCACAAGTAATGCTTGGCAAACTCGAAGCCAATACTTAGTCAATTTTACAACAAAGGCAAAACAGCCTTTACAACATTCGTGCCACTCTTGCACAGTAGGAAGGTGCTCACCCGAGACACCAAGAACTCCTCCTCAAACCCGGCACAAATCTGCAACCAACATCCGGCACACCTTGCCAACCTTCAAACGTCCACAAGAAATACCAACTGCGCCTTTGCCAAGTGATGTGCATGAGCTATGGGCATTACTCCTTCAAAACTGTGCACTTCCTTCTTTTCTCCACGAAGATGTGCGATGTTCGATTGTGTGTTGAATGAATGGTTGAACGCTCCAATATATACACTTCGTTGGAGGGTGGTCGCTTGCCCAGCCGACCCCCTTATTGGTGGCTTGCACACTTCAACAACACCCATGAAACTCGTTGGCCAACACACATGAACACCCATGCTCCATCGAGTATAAGTCCTCTTCGCTCCACGCTCATTTCTCCAAGTGTCGCAAGTCGCTCTTCATAACGTCGCTCAAGACTCGTGTGTTTGTCACTTTTCCGTGTGTTGCTACCCACTGCTTTGCCCGCGTGCGGTCGTGCACGCCCGCCCCGCGTGCGCGTGCCCGGGCGCCCAGCGCCTGTTTGTCGCACTACAACGAGGGCGTTACATCCTCCTCCACCTGAAGTCGTTGTCGTCCTCGACAACATCCTCCAAGCATCAATATCCATGATGTCGACTCCTCCACATATGGCAAACATCCTTGCAACATATGTAGGACTCCATCTCCACCATGTCTCATCTAAGCAAGCAACTGTCACCAAGATATACCAATGTATGTCATAGATGTCCATGACCATCGACCACCTGTCACAAGCTCTCCATGCTGCTCTCCACCATGGAAGGCTGGTCCCTCCAACTTAAGCTACATGTCCATTGCAACAATGTGTCAACTCCATCATGTCACCAACTCCATCATGTGAAAAACTGCCCATGATACATCAACAAGTGTTAACACACCTCAACCATGTGCCAACATCTCATCTCAACAATCGGAAGTCATCTCAATCCATGATCATCAACCACAATGTCACAATCTCCACATGCTCCTCCATCATGGAAGGTTGGCCCCTCCATCTCAAGCTACATGCCCACTGCAACATATCGTGTCGACCTCATCATGTGTCTTCCTCAAGTGAACTGCTGCCATGATACTCCAACACAATGCTAACAAATCTCTGTACATGTTATAGCCCCCATGTCTGAACTAGTTGGGTAGCTAATCCAACCGTCACGCTCAAACCATGAGAATGCACACTCTCATGCCACCATCGGTCGTTTCCCAAAGCATCCTCTCACATCCTAAACTCAATCAAGAATCCATCCATATAAGTAAACCATGCTCAGGTCCATGAAGTAGTCCTCATCCCATCTGCAACATGTCCATGATGTTTGGTGTCAATGTTCTATATAAAATTAACCACATTTATTCCAACATCATCCATATGTGTGCCTCCTCAATATGAAGAGACCATCTCATCAAACTCCAACTCTCGACATGCCACATCCAAGTCCATGAAGCTACCTCCATCACATCTGCAATGTGTCATCCCTCAAGTCTGCCATAGAAACAAGTATACACTTGTCTCCTCTATCCATGTGCTGCCCATGATCATAGATCAATCAACTCCCATGTGTCAAAAGTAGTTGAGTCTCGGCTCAACCCATGCCCAAGTGTTGCCACCAAGGCATCATCACCATCGTAACTCCATCACCTCAAAGTGTCTCATATCGATCATCCACATCAAGTCACTCTTTTAAGTCACACCCATGTATGTACTTGAAAGTATGCATCTACATCAAAGTCCCTCAGCTCAACTCCTCAATGCATCATATCCTCCAAGTCCACCATATATGAAGTCCCCAAAAGTCACAACAATCTCATGTCATCATGAGCTCTATAAGCCATCCCCAACCAACATCTCAGCAAGCATACAAGTCTCGACCCAAAGGTCTCTGCAAGATGCCTCAGCTCTCGATGTAGAAGGAATGCTCCATAGTCTGCTCACAACTCTATCCAAGTCCGTGGCCTTGTTGTACAAGAGTGCACAACCTCTCCATCGACTCATAAGTAAAACATCTCCATGTCACACCAGCAAATCCATCTGCACAACATCCCTACTTTGGCACTACTCATTGGATAACCATAATGACACCTCTACAAGTGCTCATGCACAATGTCCCTGCATAAGGCTGCCATGCTCCATGTCTCCAAGCTGATGTCATGACTAAGTTGTCCATGTAGTCCAACCAAGTAGACCCATCACAACATTCGGGCATCCTCACCCAAGCTACAATCTTCGGTCTTAGTGAACTTGGTCACCCAACCATATCATCATCACATGAGTCTCTCTATCATAGCTTCCCCACTAAAGGTTCCACCAAGACTTGCTCTTGGTCTCGTCCATGAGAAGTCCACCCAAGCATCTCAAGTGTGTGCCCTCCAATCTGTCCATGAGTCATGTTGGGCACTTAGCCATGTGGCTAAAGCATAACCCATTCCTCCACAACAATCATCAAGTTCCACCCTTGTCATGGGCCTTTGTACCTTCTACCACACGGTCACAAACAACCCCAACAAGTCCTGCAACAATCAACAATCATTGCTTCTCCATACAAGGTCTCACCATAAACATCCATGGTAAGATGTTCCCTAACATCGGCAAACTGGCTTTGCCCTTCCTTGCACACGGTCCATCTACCAAATGCTCAAATGAAAAACATGTATCAATAGTACTTACATCATCATCATGATCATCATGAGGTTCCTCCATGAGAGTACCCTCATCCATACATGTCTGCAAACTACACGATCCCGGTCCAACCTGATCATTCTCAAGCTCATCTTCCATCATGGTCATGTCTGCAACATCTTCAACTACCACGGCTTCCCCTTTCTTGTCATCACATTCTGTAGCTTTCTCCTTATGAGTCAAAGCTATGGAATGCTTCTCCTCAAGAGTTAGCCATTTCCACTTCTTTCGAATCAATTCCTGCCTTATCTCCAATTCCTTAAGTTTTGCTTCAAACAAGTCCACTTCCTTTGCAAGTCGATAGGCTTCGTCCCTATCCCCATCAGAAATCCCTTTCTTGATCAAGGCACGAAGAGCATCCTTTGCTTTGAACAAGCTTTTGCCCCATTCTGCAAACCTTGTTAAACCTCCCTTGATTCTTCAAGTAGACTCCCTTCAAATTCCTTGAAGGTTGCAAAACCCATTTCCTGCAAGATAGACATCCTTCTTGACTCTTCACTGTTACGAGCAACCTGCTCAAACCAGCGCCATCCGAGCTCTGATACCAATTGTCACACCCCCAAGCCTACGGTGGTCTTTCAACCGTGCCGGCAAGGTGCAGGACCACCGAACACTTTCTTTTAACAATACTTGTGCACATAGACTACGCCTAATTCACAACCCTGTACTTAGTTTGTGTTTCACAACCAAGTATAAAATCAATTAACCTTTATATCAATGAACACCCATACTTATTCATTATCCACGGTAATTATAAAAGAAGACAACAATTTCACGATATAAAGGGGAGGGGCAACTCCCGAACAAGTCTGCTCGACAATATATTATATCAGTCTTTCAATAATACAATCTTCACAAGTAATGCTTGGCAAACTCCAAGCCAATAATTAGTCAATTTTACAACAAAGGAAAAACAACCTTTACAACATTCATGCCACTCTTGCACGGTAGGAGGGTGCTCACCCAAGACACCAAGAACTCCTTCTCAAACCCAGCACAAATCTGCAACCAACATCCGGCACACCTTGCCAACCTTCAAACGTCCACAAGAAATACCAACTGCACCTTTACCAAGTGATGCGCATGAGCTATGCGCATTACTCCTTCAAAACTGCTCACTTCCTTCTTGTCTCCACGAAGTTGTATGATGTTCGATTATGTGTTGAATGAATGATTGAACGCTCCAATATATACACTTCGTTGGAGTGTGGTCACTTGCACAGCCGACCCCCTTATCAGTGGCTTGAACACTTCAACAACGCCCATGAAACTCGTCAGCCAACCCACATGAATGCCCATGCTCCATCGGTTATAAGTCCTCTTCGCTCCACGCTCATTTCTCCAAGTGTTGCAAGTCGCTCTTCATAACGTCGCTCAAAACTCGTGTGTTCGTCGCTTTTCCGTGTGCTGCTTCCCAGTGCTCCGCCCGCGTGTGGTCGTGCACACCCGCCCGGTGTGCGTGCGCCCGGGCGCCCTGTGCCTGCCCGTCGCACTACAATGAGGGCATTACAAGTTGAGTCGCATAGGTCTTGAGGTCGCACCATCCTCATGCAAATGTCGATGTGACTATGTGACCTTTGTGACTCCGCGACCTGCCAAGTCATAAGGTTGCACAAGTCGCGAGATCGCATCATTGTCTCTCATTCATGGATGTGACCATGCGACCCTTGCGAATTTGCGACTTACCCAGTCGCGTAGGTCACAAAGTCGCACGACAGTCCCATGCGACCTCACATGTGCGACCAAAAATATATAAAGAGGTCACCCTAACCTCATTTGTAACTTAGTTTTCCTTCATCATTTTCCCAAAACAGTCACCCCTGGCTACTCTCTCCCTGCCTAGACCCAAACATCTGCCTTTGCCTGAACCAAGATTCTCTTGTTTTTACTAGTAGGCCCGAACTTACTCACCTAAGGACGACTTTGACCTCCTAAGGCCATTTCAGTACCTTCCCTGATCCTCCTTTAGCCTAAGTCGCACATTTTGAGGTTGCGATATCCTTTTTCTCGCGACTTTGTGACCTTGCGACTTGGAAACCCCGTTGGGTTGCCACTTGTGACCAATCTCGTTAGCCTGCGACTTTGTAACACTGGGAAAGTTGTGACTCATGATGCAAGTCACTTAGCCGCATTCCTTAGCCTACGACCTTGTGACATTTCCTCCTTGGGACTCACCTTTTACTTACTATAGCCTTTTGTTTTCACAGTTTTATTTGATTTTCATGTCGTCTCTCTCATTGTGGGACTTTCTTTTTGATATGTCACATGACGTAGATCGAGAGTGCATTTCCATTTCTTCCTTTTAAGATGATATGGCTCCCCCTACTGCTAAAGCTGCTCACCGGGCCTTAGGAAGTAGGTCTTGGGAGGCTAACCTAGATGAGGAGCCACCTATCTTCGGGGACAATGCCTACAACAATAGGAAAACCACAAGGCTCTCCTGGTATAGCATTGATGAAGAGTTGGCAAAGTCAGAGATCATAGAGACACAAGAGGATTTTCAAGTGTACCTCCATGTCAAAGGATCAAGGTTACACAAAGTAGAAGTGCACCACCCAATCTTCCCTTGCTAAGAAACCATTGAATGGATCTTGCAATGCACAAAAACAAAGTCCTAGACGATCAAGGGCCATGATGGGGCACCCATAGCTGCTATCTCCTTGGCAGAAATCAGCACCTATCGTAGACTCGCTGAGGAATAAGAGGTTATCAATACCAGGTGACTCACCGGGTTCTCAACTCCAACAAAGGAAATCCTAAGGGAATGGTGGCAAGACCCTTCAAAGTTCCTGGTCAAGATAGATCAGGCTTACAAGACAGAGAGATTGTGAAAACTATATCAATTAATTATCAGAATGATGTGTCGGTTGTATGGGAAGCGAGACTTTGACATTTTTTATGGCACCTTGGTTCCCCTCATATATGTTGTTTCCACTCGAGGGACCATTTTTAATTAGGAAAACATCCTGTGCTCATCCTTGAAAGCAAACATAACGGCTGCTAAGCTCCCACAACCTGAAAAACCTCCAGAATTATATATGTCATCATACCTCCTTGATGTTGTTTACTCGAGATGCTACTTGGAAAATTGGAGCTGCAATTGGGACTCATCAGTAGCCAACCCCCTACATAGCCATTACAATTTTTTTTTGGCCAAAGGTTACAAAGGCATGCTAGATATAATCTCTGAAACTTTCATGAGCCCATTGTACCAGGTACTATTTGTGGAAGAACCACCATGCATGTCTAATAGGGCTATGAAGGCACTCGTCAAGGTAGCGCATTTTTTTCCCATTGAGGAAGGAATCTTCATTAGAGTGTTTGATGCCAATAATCCACCACATGCCCTACCTAGTTTTGCCACAAACAAGATGCTCTTGCAAGAGATTTGCTATCAAATGAGACAAGGGTTTTCAAATATATTGAACAAAGGCAAAAAGAAACCCTGGCCTACTTTTTCTCTCACCATCAGGTCATACTTGGTAGAAAAATTCAAAAAGGTGGAGGTAGAGGCCGAGTCATTGAAGGGAAGCCATTTCATAACACTCAACTACTGAACTTATGATCCGAAGAAAGTAGTGGCCCCCCATTGCAAAAAGGAAAAATTCAATTGGTCATATTCTCATACCCAAAAGCATATTGAAGACGGGGTTAGAAACTAGTATAATGCTACAATTAAACTCAACCCACATGAATAGCGGGCCATAGAGGATGAGCCCCAATATGATTGCTAGGATGACATGAACCTCAAAGAAAGATCTTCCGCCATAAATAAAAAGAAACACAAAGCACAAATAAGCACTAGGGAACTTGAACATAGCAAAGGGAATGAGATTGAAGACCCCATGAGCGAGAACAAGGAGGACGATGCTACACTAGAAAAGCGAGAGCTTAAGAGGCAAAGGGACCTAGAGAGAAAAAAACCTCTAGATTCCAGCAACCAGAGCCAGCAAGATAAGGATAAGGCGGGAAGAGCAAGAAAAGGAGAGTCAGTTTCACGAAAAGCAACCTAAAGAAGAAAGGAGAGCCCAAGAGGAGGCAGAGAAGAGAAAGCAAGAAGAGGAGAGAAGAAAGTAGGAAGAGGAAGAGCAGAAAAAATAGGAAGAAGAAGCTAGGGAGAGAAGGCATGAAGAGAACAAGAGGTTGGAACAAGACCTGAAGGACATGAAAGATGAACTATAGAGGCAATGAGCACTAGTGGAGGAAGAAAAAGGGCAACGGGAAGAAGAGCTTAGGAGGGATAACATAAAGGAAGTCGGGGAGAGGGAAAAAGGGGAGACCAGCAAAACAACTGACCAAGGCACGCGACAAAGCGAGCTTCATCCATTATATGTAACCTCTACTACTCCCCTCACTGGCGAACATCTTCCACTCCAAGAGCTGGGTATCTCAGGGGATTAGGACAGGGACGTCCTAGATATTACTAAACTCACTTTCAATGAAATAAAACTCAAGATCATATCAGAAAGGAAGAAATATTGCAGCAGGAACCTAGCCGAGCCCTTGCCAGTGACCATAACCAAAGATATGTTGCCTAACATTACAACAAACCCTCAAGTGATTGCCTCGATCAAGACGCCTTTCGCTGCCACCATGGAATACAACGTGGCCAGGATGAGCAAACAGTTTTCAGATTTGCAGAACAAGATTTATGCATCTGAAGAAAGGGACACCACGGAGGAATAGGAGAAGAAGAATATGGAGGAAGAGAACACGA
The DNA here is from genome assembly GCA_000404065.3 of Pinus taeda. NCBI lineage: Eukaryota > Viridiplantae > Streptophyta > Pinopsida > Pinales > Pinaceae > Pinus > Pinus taeda. Next base: position 24,715 of record APFE030145205.1, on the reverse strand, counting down.
CACTTCGATTACTACACACAGGCGCAGAAGAATTCCAATCAGCAATTGAGGCGGAAACAGAGACTTTGAGAGAAGCCATATGAATGGTCTACGAGGAGATGTCTAAATTACACCACACTGTAGCCCCCATCGTGGCCATCCAGAGAGACACAAAAGAAAAAGTCACCATGCTTAAAGAGGCTATGACTGCTTTGGATAGGATACACGAATGGTCCATTAAGTACCTTGAGGCATCGACGGTGGTCCGTAAGAAAGATTGGATAACCATGTAAAATACTAAGGTCCAGCTCTGCATCAAAGTCTAGTCCAAAGACAAACTAGCCAAAGATGTGGAAAGGGTACTAGCATCCTACAGGAATTTGTTCAATGGCTTGGAATCAATGATCCAATGACATGGAGTTCCCTCAATAGGAGAAGTCGGGCTGGTGAGGAAGTAGGATGACATCACCAAGGAAATGCAGGCATTCGTAGAGGCATATAAACATGCAGCCCATATGAATGACATGCCGATCACCAGAGAAAACATCACGTGTTATGTGGTAGAAACAGTGAGGCTCTACACCAAACCGGTAACCTTGAATAATTAGCTGCATGCCAAAAAGAACACCCTTATCCTAGATGCACTTGAGTGCCTTTACTGACATGTCGAAGACCAGCCAAAGATCACTCCCATTATAGCGGAATACAACTTATGGCACATGTATTTGACAAAACAGCTCGAGCTTCACATTCCAGAACTTTCCATTATTAAATTAGTGAATTATATTAATAGTGATTTTTGTGACGTTTTTCTATAGTAACATAGAACACCTTGCGAATATGAAAGGTCATGTAGAATGCCAAAAGTCATGTTGTGAATATGAAACGTCATGTAGAATTCCAAAATTCATGTTGTGAATATGAAAGCTCATGAGGTAGTCAAAGAGTCAAGGGTAGGCCAAGAGTGACTTCTACCCTATAAATATACCCTCATGTCTCATTTGTAAGGATCTTTTGCGGAGGACTCTTTTGGAGATATGCATTGCTTGAGAGAGTCTATGTCCTTTTAATATATGCAAGAAGTGATTGTAAGCTTCTACTATTGGATTATTCAAATGTCTTATGTGTTAATGCCATGAGTATTGTTCTTCACTTGATGGATCGATTGTTCTTGAAAGCTATTTGATTTGCGGTCTGCTCACATGTTGTCTCATACTCCAAACTTTATGTTGCTTTGTATTAATGGTATTTGATTCGCTAACTCTATACTCGTGCTAGTGAACTATTTCTTTGGTATTGTTATAATATGTTATGACTACAAATTTATGCATGTTCATAAATGTTTGATCGTTGTGAATTGATTTACAATTGTTAAGCATGTTATCTTGGAATACATGAGTCCTATCTAAACCCTACTAACAGTAACTTTACATAAGGTTTATGTCGTTTATGGTTTGGGTATTCATGATGTATGTGACATAGGATATTTGTCAATTATTTCCTTGTATTTATTTGAGGTTCATGCTTTCAATTAAGTTCCCATTTCACCTTTGTCCAAAGCGAACTCTATAAAACTAAACGACAGTCGGGCCTACATACCCGAAGGGATCCCTATCATAAACAGTGCAGGTTCTATTTGGGAACCTACACAGGGGAGATCCCCTTGACTGTTGGTGGAAAATCTAAGCCCATCAATAGATTTGGTGCTAGAAGGAGGGCCATGGCAAGTACAAATCCACGCTCTCACACTAAAATTTCCCATCAGGTTAGTAGTCAACCTCGTCCTTCCACACCTCCTCATAAACCATACAAGCCCCTTTATGGTCTAGCTTTCACAAGGCCACTCCAGGAAGAACCCAAAATTCCCCCTCTTGAAGATGCTCCCAGAGGAGAAGATATCCCCATGTTCGTAGTCACTAGTGAACAAATCATGGCTCTACGCCCTATTACTCGACAATTCTCCAGGGGTATGAAATGTATTCCCGCCACTAAGTCCCTATCTAATGCATGCATGTTTGCACTTCACCACAGATGCCAAGGCATTGTTGTTAACCCTTTCTCATAGTTAATCGGCCTCACACTCAATGGCTATGTAGATGTGGTTGAGAGGCTATCCATTGAAGGGTTGGAAATCTGACCCGAAGATGAAAGGGGTTACCCTAGGAATACCATCACCGATGGAAACAATAGTCATACTAGGAGAAAACGTAGCAGAACGATTGATGCATCACTAAAGAGAACACTGTTAACAATCGACCTCTCATTGGGGGCACTCAAGGAATCCTGGGATAAGGAACATGGGATTATCTTAGAGACTACATAAACTTCTATAAAAATCAACGTGCCCTAAGAAACTTGAGGAGTACCAAGTATGTGAGAAACATTTGATATTTAGGTCACCTAAGAGTGCCTCGAGGATAAGGTAGGCGAGCCCCTCACACCAGCGGGGAATTAGGAACAACTAGTGAACCAAAAGACAACGATCGCCACCTCCTTTTCAACCCTAGAGGGAAGTTCCACCCACCACAGCTAGCCTGGCTGGATCAATCCCCTTTAAACCTTATATGTCTACTCCATGACATGCCTCCCTGTTCAGAGAAACACATCCCGAAGTTTGACCCTGAGAAAGGGACATCAGATGATGACCACATTAGCAATTTTTACCTAGCCTTGCAAATGATGAAGGTCCAATATGATGATGTAGCATGTTATTTATTCCTACACACTCTTGAAAATAAAGTGACCACTTGGTATTGACCGCTACCCATCACTTCCATCTACACTTGGCAAGAGTTTTGGAAAACTTTCCTAGATAAATTCTCAAAACACAAGATTCCTTCTATGCTTCTCACCGAGATTAGCATGCTAAAATGTCATAAGAAAGAGAAGGTGAAAGATTTTAATCAACATTTCACCACAATTTTAAATAAGTTCCCTATGGATGTAGCCCTCAATGATTCCAACACAATTGACTACTGCAAAAGGGCCCTTCCCAAGGATATTGCCGTGTTTGTTAAACATGAAGCCAAGCTCATCCTGGTAAATAACTTTGTTGTTGTGCTCAAAGTTGAAAAGTATCTTCTTTCTATCGGCGCCTTAGATCATGAGTCCCATGAAGATATGAAACCCTCCGGGAATAAAAATCAAACCTCATCAACTAAAACCCTAGATAAAGATAAAGATTTCTTTGATTTTGAGGGGTTAGCAAAATCCCTAAAAGAATTAACTAATGAATTGTGTGAGCTAAACAGAATGATCAGTGACACCTACAAGGGAGCAAAGCCGCTAAGCCCTTTTTTCAGAAAGCTAACAACCTTCAACATGGAGGAACTAGGAGAACTAACAACCTTCAACGTGGTGGAACTAGGAAACGACAACTTCTGCACTTTCCATCAGGCTTCCCACTCTGAGAAGACCCACCCACAGTGGCTCCATAACATGACTGCTATAGTCACCTAATTATTAGAATATCAACCCATTAGGTAAGGGGAAGAAGACACTGATGATTCTGAAGAGGAGGACTCCCCTCCCGACGATGATACTCCATTTTTTGTGTTAGCCTTTGATGTCATTCGTGGTGGGGAAGTGTGCACTGCTCAAGAGACCTTCACTGGAGATGCCCCCGTAAAATCCCCAAAAAGTTACAACCCTAGGAGTAAAGGAACTATGTCAGACTCTAATCTGGAAAACAAGAAAAGAGCATTGTTACAACGGATCCTAGCCCCCACAAATAATAGCCAACCATCCACTTCTACTCCCAGAGGGACAAATGATGTAAGTTCGAACAAGTTGCCAACTAGTAAAAAAGGATACTCACACAAAACTAGAAATTCAGCTAAAGGGGTTACAGCCAAAACGACCTCGAAAACACAACACTTAGCACAAGAATTCTCTTCCCTGGCTTTAGATTACAATATCTTAGAAGAATTGAAGAAAACTCGAGCCAACATCTCTTTGTATGAGGTATGAATGTTGGCTAGTCAGCGTGATTTAATGGCCAAGGTCTTCGCTTTCCCTCCTACTCCTTCAAAATCCTCCACATCAAACAAAGGAATCTCTACAAGTTGATCCCCAGCCGTGGTCGACCTCCAAGCTATAGTGAATGTTGCAAACACAAACTTGAGATGTTTGACCCCTCCTTCCCTCTTAACCTTCGAGATGTTTAATTTTAATGTGCACAACTGCCTCGCTAATTCTGGAGCGTCGACCAACGTCATGCCCTGGTCGGTATACGGGGAGCTATATATTCAACCAGAAAAGACCGATGCCAAAATTATCCAACTCAATAGATCTCAAGTCCCAGCTGTAGTAGTATTGAAAAATGTCATCACTCGATTATCTTCTGATTCTCGAGTTCACCAGTCCATTGACATAATAGTCATAGACATTCTAGAGGCTTACGACCTTCTTCTTAGTAGAGATTGGTCTTGTAAACTTTAGGGCTACTTTGCCACAGATTGGTCTCACTTTTGGTTGCCTTACAAGGGAAAGAATGAATAAATCATGGTCAATAGCGAGCCTTGTATGAAACACACCGTACCGACCTTGAGTGCTCTAACCAGCGAATCAACTATGCCCAACAAGAACTTTGAGTGTGCCCTCTAGAGTCCCTATTAGAGTGCTACCAGCCCCATAGATCAACCATTCCCCAGGATACCCATATTGAAATTCTCATGAAGACCCCAAGCCTCAATAGCAAAGTCTGATCCTTAACTTTACATATGTCAGGTTTACTTTCCCTCAGTACTAAGACCTAGACATTGTATTATGGTGGATCTAAAACTCATGATGGAGTAGGGGCAGGGTGCGTCATGCTGGACCCCAAAGGGAACAAATTCATGATCTCTTGCGGGTTGGAGTTTCAATGCACCAACAACATTGCAGAATACCAAGCATTGGTCCTCTGCCTCAAAAGGCCATCGACCTGAAAGAAGACTGCTTGAAAGTTATTGTGGATTCTAAAATCATTACAAGATAGGTACATAATATCATTCATTATCTGTCACTGCACCTCAAGAATTACCAGCAGGAGGTATGGTGTCTCATAAATTCATTTAAATCTTTCAATATCATTTTCATTCCTTGATTTAATAATGCTACCGCTGACACATTAGCTAATGCTACAGCTAGGTTCACACCCCTTAGAGATGGGTTTTCCATTGAAATTATGTATAAACCAGGAGTTCCTGACAACGTAACTAACATGTACATTTTCAATGATGACCAACAAATTCTAGAATTCATGACAAATGGAGAAGTGTTCAAAGACACGGATATTGATGAAGAGGAATACGATAGATCACTACAAGAAGAAGTGAGTTTGCGTAAATTAAATCCCTTACCTACAGTTGTGGTGACACTAGAGAAATTGTTCGATCTCTAGAGCCATTTTAGAGGTCTTCCAAATACCAAAACTCATAGTTCAACTCTCTCACACGAGAAAATCAACCTCGGGACTGAGTCGAACCCCAAGTATGTCAACTTGGGGTGGGGTACACACCAGAAGAAAGATAGCCATTCATCAGCTTATTTATAAAATACAATGATGTTTTTGCTTGGACATATGATGACTTGAAGATGTACGATACCAAGACTATTCATCATGTCATCCCTGCCAAAGAAGGGGCCAGGGCTTTTTAGCAAAAATTGAGGAAGGTGCAACCCGCGTTGGAACCTCTCATCCAAAAGGAACTCAAGAAATTATTGCATGCTCACATTATATTCAAGTTTAGGCACTCCACATGGGTATCTAATCTGGTGCCAGTGCAGAAACAATCTGCGGAGATATGTCTATGCGTCAATTTCTGGAACCCTAACCGAGCCTCAGATAAGGATAACTACTTGATCCACTCAATGGAGCAATTCCTCCAAACTGTCTTGGGATCCAAAGTATTCACCTTGCTAGATGGCTTCTCCGGTTAGAATCAAGTTCTGGTAGCGAAGTAGATTAGATCAAAACAACATTCTGAACTAACTGGGGCATGCTCATGTTTCTCTGCATGCCTTTTGGACTGATAAATGTTGGGGCAACCTTCGAAAGAGAAATGGATATTTCTTTTCGAGGCCTTATGGGTCAAATTTTGGTGGTATAACTGGAATATGTCACCATATTTTTGAAGAAAAAGAGCAATCACCTCCATCACTTAAAGCAAATTTTCAAAATATGTTGGAAATATGGGATCTCCCTCAACCCTAGCAAGAGGATATTCATGGTTTCAAAAGTAAACCTATTGGGCCACATCATCACCAAGAATGGTATTACTGTAGATCCCGACCATGTAAATGCTATAGCGCAGATCCCTCAGTCGAGCACTAAGAAAGGTATGTAATCTTTCCTCGGAAAAATTAATTTTCCTCACAAATTTATTTCAGATTTTGCGCAAATTGTCAAACCTTTACAGAACATGATAAAGAAGGACTCAATACTCAAATGGGATCGAGAGGAAAAGGAACCTTTTAATCGGATTAAGACAGCGATCATGGAGGCTCTGTCTCTCTCCAACCTTGATTTCAGCAAAGACTTTATCTTAGACACTTTCACCTTAGATTCATCATTGGCCGCGGTTCTTACACAAAAGCACTACGATGATGATGAACGCCCCATATCGTTCATCAGTACAAGACTCCAATGTGCATAGCTAAACTACTCAGACATTGATACGCAGGCGTATGTAGTCTATAAAGTAGTGAAAAATTTCAGACCATACATCCTAAAAAACCGTGTCACACTAATGGTCCCACACCCAGTCGTCAGATCCCTTTTCGTACAATAAGAGTTGGGAGAGAGGAGAGCCAATTAGATGACCTCCCTCGAGGAGTATGATATGGAATTCAAACCCTCCCACATGGTGAAAGCGAACAAACTCTATAAACTAACTATTGAAGTGGCCAATCATCAAAACATGGGACCTGATCAACCTACCCAAGAAACAAAAGGATGGGAACACAAAATTGAAATGTACCAGAATGAACTCCTCGGCCCACACGATGCCTCATCATGGTATTCTGATTTAAAGCAATACCTAGTGCATGGATCTATACCTAAAGCTATATTCACCAAATAGAAGAGAGTTGTCAGGCTTAAGGTTGCGTCATATCAAATGGTTCAAGGAAACCTTTTTAGAAAGCACCATCACAGAATATTATTGAGGTTTTAAGAATATGATGAGGCCCAACAAGTGCTGAAATATCTACATGATGGTCCTGCAAGAGGTCACTATGCAAGCAACACCATGGCTCATAAGATCATGCGGGCAAGTTTCTATTACACCACACTATTCAAGGACGCTCATGCCTATGCACGGAAGTGTCCTATCTACCAGAAACATGTAGGAAGGTAAGCAAGGTCATTTGCCCTGCTCTAACCCATAGCAATTGAGGAACCTTTTCGATAATGGGGGTTGGACATCATAGGGGAGATCATGCCAAACTCATCAAAACACCACAGCTACATACTCACAGCCACTGACTATATAACCCGATGGGTAGAGGCAATCACATTTCGTAAGGTCAATGATGATGAGGAAATGTCCTTTAATAAGTAGTGCATCATAGCCAGGTTTAGTGTTCAAACCTCTCTTGTCTTTGATAACACTACTTATTTTTTGTCTTTGAGATTGTATGATTTTTCTTTGGAAAATAGCATCGTAATTAAACGTTCAGCCAACTAATATCCTCAAGGGAATGGCCTAGTAGAATCAACCAAAAATAAACCTCATTTGTATCATCAAGAAAACCTTGCGTTCCCACAATAGGAATTGGCACAATGCCCTTAGTAATGCCCTATGGGCTAATCAGGTCACTCCCAAAACATCAATCGACACATCTTGCTACTTCCTAGTTTACGGGAAAGAAGCCATTCTGCCACCTAACCTATACCTACTTGCCCTTATGATGCAGGAGCATCGGAACGGGCCAGTAATGTGGGAAATTTCCCACATGTTGTGGCTTGAAAACAAAATCGTATTTTATTTGCTGTTGATGGTAGAGTCGAGTTCAGTTAATTTATTGTTGTAATAGATTTAATCTCTGTATTTAGTATTGATTTGTTAGGCGTATCTTGATATCTCTTGTTAGAATAATTATTGTTATAATAGCAGCTAAAGAAGGGCAATTCTGGTGGAGATAAATGTCAAACTGAAGATTGCTTGGAACGAATCAACGCCGATTTCTCAAGAGCGCCTGAAATCTGGTAAATGGTTTACCATGTGTCATATACCTGTGCTAACCACCGATTGGCAATTACAGTTGTGTGGACTGAATTCTCGATGATCATCGGACCTGCATTAAACATCCAACCGAGATCTGGCGGATGGGCGCATTCATTGGAAGAAATTGCGGTCAAAGGGGAACGCGTGGATGCTCTTCCAAAACGGGCAATATCCAATCATTGATAATCGAACTCGGTGATAAAAACAGGGGATTCGATAGATTGAGGGATGACTGAACTGTGTGTGATTGGTTATGATTAAATGGGATGCCGGAGGTGGGTTTGGACCTGCGTTTTATTTGTTTTACTATTCATTTATTCAGATAGAGGTACTTTGAGGACCTACATTGTCCCATAATTATAAAACAGAGGTATTGTGAATGTTCTTTTCATTGTTTTGAGTGTGGCCTTTGATGCGTGTGTTAAAAGCTGTGAGGTGCTGCGTATCGGTGGATACAAATGAGTTGTTTCTTTTTTGTAATGGGATTAACATTAACACAGTGGCAATAGAACAATTCTATTTTTTTTTGTTTGCCCGAATGGGTATCATTTTGTTTGTGCGTTGAGGAAGAATGCAATGACCGCGCATATATAATACCAATAAAAAAACCCAGTTCGATGGAAAGAAACCAGAGGTTCTGTTTGATAGCCGGCAGTTTCAGGTTAAAAAAAAGATTGTTTTGTATCAAACTGGAGCCTGGTGTTTGAAGCATAATTTATTGATCTCAGCATAGGTGAATTTTATTTTAGCTGTGTGGAAAAATAATTTATTGATCTCAGCACAGGTGCATCATTTTTGGTATCAGAGCCAAAAGATCCAGGTGGTTGTAGCTAAGATGCCGCCAACGCGAGGAATTGGTCGAGGAAGACCAGAACCAAATGCAGTCCTGATAGACGAAGTGTGAAGACTGCATGAACGAATGGAGACAATGGAAACAGCCCAGAGAAGAGCACCAGATGTGAAAACTGAGAGTTCTTCAGACAAGTCTGATGAAGAGGACGAAGCAAGAGAAGAAAATGAAATTGCCAAAGTCCTCAAGATGCTAGCAAAAGTTGGCACCAAGCCCAAGGTAGAAATTCCTATGTATGATGGGAGTTTAAATGCCGAGGAGCTCATGGATTGGATCAGATCCATAGATCAGTATTTCGATTATGAAGAGGTTGAGGAGAATAAGAAGGTGAAGTTTGCAATCACTATATTGAAGGGCCATGCAGCCATCTAGTGGGACGAGTTACAGACATCAAGAACGCAAAAGGGGAAATCTAAGATCAAGCAGTGGGATAAAATGGTAAGCAAACTCAAAGCCAAGTTTTTGCCTAAAGACTATCAATTGAATCTTTTTAAGCAGATGCAAAATTTGAAGCAGAAAGGAGTGTCTGTTAAAGAATATACTGAAGAATTTTATAGGTTAAGCATCAGAACAGGGTATGTAGAAGATGATCTGGAGAAAGTAGCCAAATATGTTAATGGGCTAAGGTATGAGATCCAAGATGAGATTAGCCTGTTAAGTTTGAAAACTGTTGAAGATGCCTATCAAGCAAGTTTGAAAGCAGAGGAGAAATTATTGCGGAAACAGAGTCAAAGAAACCGAGGAAAGAGCTCCGCAAGAGGCAGAGGATCAGCCAGATCCAGAGGAACACAGCATCAGCTTGAAGCAGGAAGTTCAAGCAGCAGATCACCACAGATGGGCGAATCTAGTAGAGGGAGATTCGCGCCCAGAGGAAGAGGGCGAGGAAGAGATGTTAGGTGTTATACTTGTGGAGAGCGGGGACATATGTCATGGGACTGTCCTCATAACAAATTCGCAAGCCAGAGGGGTGCAAATGTGGCTGAGGCAAAGCCGGAACCACCTCGACTTGTAGAGAAGGAAGAACCACCGGAGGAAGGTGAATCATTGCTACTCAGAAGAACTTTGCTGAGATCAGAAAAAGAGATTGGAGAACCTGCGCAAAGGAAGAACTTGTTCAAGACTACATGCAAATCAAAGGGTAAGTGCTGTAAGGTTATCATTGATAGTGGGAGTACTGACAATCTTGTGTCTACAGAAATGGTGGAAAAGCTTGGGTTGACAAAGAAAGCGCATCCTGCACCTTACAAAGTATCTTGGCTTCAGAAGGGTCATCAAGTCACCGTGACAGAACAATGTAATGTGGAAATGCAGATTGGCACATACAAAGATGTGATTTTATGTGACATAATGCCCATGGACGTATGTCACCTGTTATTGGGGAGACCATGGAAATTTGATCGAAAGGCGATTCATGATGGAAGAAGAAATACCTACACCATAGAAAAGTATGGAGTTAAACATACGTTGCTGCCAGTGAAGAATGATGCTGATAAAGAGCTGCCTGAAAATCGTATCATGTTGGTGAGTGGTAAGGAACTGCTACAGGAGGTTGATAAAAGTGAAGAGGTGCATTTCGCTATTTTGGGAAGGCTCAAGGTAATTTTAACCTCCACAAATTTAAATGATATGCCTGAAGAAATTCAATATGTGTTAAATAGTTACATGGATATCATTGTGGATGAATTACCAAATGAATTACCACCAGTTAGAAGTATAAGTCACCATATTGACTTAATACCAGGCGCAAGTCTACCTAATAAAGCTGCATATAGATTAACTCCTTAGGAAAATGCAGAAGTTGCAAGGCAGGTTCAGGAGCTGATGGACAAGGGGCTGATTCGAGAAAGTCTGAGTCTGTGTGCTGTGCCAACAGTGCTTAGTCCGAAAAAGGGAGGAGAATGGCGCATGTGCACCGATTCCAGAGCTATCAACAAGATAACAGTCAGGTATAGATTTCCTTTGCCAAGGATGGATGATTTAATGGATTGTTTAAGTGGATCTAGGTACTTCACTAAGATAGATCTAAAAAGTGGGTATCATCAAATCAGAATTCAGGAAGGCGATGAGTGGAAAACCGCTTTCAAAACCAATAGTGGATTGTATGAGTGGTTAGTGATGCCTTTTGGGCTCACTAATGCGCCCAGCACATTCATGATACTAATGAATGAGGTTTTGAAAGAGTATATAGGTAAATTTGTTGTTGTTTACCTTGATGATATTCTAGTTTTCAGCAAAAGTAAAGAGGAACATTTGGAACACTTGAAGTTAGTTTTGAAAACTTTGCAAAAAGAGAAACTACTAATCAATCTGAAGAAATGTAGTTTTATGAAAGAGGAGTTGGTATACTTGGGATTTGTGATTTCCAGAGACAGTTTGAAAATGGATCCAGAAAAGGTACAAGCAATCAAAGACTGGCCTACTCCCAGGAGTATCTTTGAGGTAAGAAGTTTCCATGGACTTGCTAGTTTCTACCAAAAATTCATAAAGGTATTTAGTCAAGTTTGTGCACCAATCCTTGAGACAATCAAGGAGGTCAATCAGCCATTCCGATGGACAGAAGCAGCTGATAGGAGTTTCAATCTGTTGAAAAGGAAGATAACAGAAAAGCCTATTCTAGCCTTACCAAATTTCGAGAAAGTTTTTCAAGTGGAAACCGATGCAAGTGGAGAAGTAGTTGGTGCGGTGCTAAGCCAAGAGCAAAGGCCAATAGCATATTTCAGCGAGAAGTTAAATGATGCAAAGAAAAAATATTCATCTTATGATAAAGAATTTTACGCTATTGTGCAGGCATTAAAAAAATGGAGACATTACTTGCTACCGAAGGAATTCATCTTATATTCAGACAACCATGCTTTGCAGTTTATTAATAACCAACCAAAGCTAAATCAGAAGCACACCAAGTGGGTGGAATTTATGCAAAGTTTCACTTTAGTAATAAAGCATAAAAGTGGTAAGTCTAACAAAGTAGCGGATGCATTGAGCAGAGTAAGTTTTCTTTTGCAAGAATTTAAAGTGGGTGTTGTAGGTTTTGACGAAATGATAGAAATGTACAAGGATGATGAGGATTTTAAAGACATCTACACAGCGGTGCAGAATCCAGTGAGCCATAACAAAAGTTAATGGATGGATTACCTTGTTCAAGGAGGCCTGTTATTTAAAAGCAACAAATTGTGCATCCCAAAATGTTCCATGAGAGAGAACATCATTAAAGAAAAGCACAGTGGAGGATTGTCTGGTCATTTTGGACAAGACAAAACTTTTGCTCAGGTGAATGCTTTTTATTATTGGCCTAAAATGCAAACTGATGTCAAAAAGTTTGTTGAGAAATGCAGGGTATGACAGTATGCCAAAGGAAGGAGTCAAAATACCGGACTATATCAACCATTTCCCATACCAGATCGACCATGGGATGCAGTGAGTATGGACTTCGTTTTGGGTTTACCAAAAACTCAAAGAGGAAATGATTCTATTTATGTTGTGGTAGACAAATTTTCTAAAATGGCTCATTTTATTGCTTGTAAGAAGACTAATGATGCCACACACATAGCAAATTTGTTCTTTTCAGAGATTGTAAGATTGCATGGTTTACCTGTAAGTATTGTATCAGACCGAGACACTAAATTTGTAGGGCATTTCTGGAGGACACTTTGGAAGAAACTGGGAACTAGGCTCAGTTTTAGTTTAGCTTACCATCCTCAAACGGATGGTCAAACTGAAGTTGTAAACAGAAGTTTGGGGAATATATTAAGAATTTTGGTACATCAAAATCCCAAACAGTGGGATTTGGCATTAGGGCAAGCTGAATTTGCTTACAACGACACACCAAACTGAAGCACTGGAATGAGTCCATTTCAGATTGTCTTCGGAATGCACCCGAGAGGAGTATATGAGCTGAGAGACTTGGGAAGACAGGAAGCTAGAAGTGCGAGTGCTGAAGAGTTTCCTGAACAAATGCAAAAGCTACAGGAAGAGGTCAAAGGCAAACTACAGGACAACAGCAAGAGATACAAACAGAGTGCAGATTTGAGGAGGAGAGAAAAAGACTTTCAGGTAGGAGATTTGGTCATGGCATATTTGAGGAAAGAGAGATTTCCTACAAAGACTTATAATAAGCTGAAACTGAAAAAAATAGGACCCTGTAAAATCAAAAGGAAATTTTCAGCCAATGCATATGAAATTGAGTTGCCGGAAGGGATGGGAATATCCCCCATTTTTAATATTGCAGACTTGTATCCATTCAAGAAGACAGAAACAGAGTTGCAGACTGAAGCTACAGGTGATGAAGTTCAAACTGTGGATTGGGAAGAACAGGTACCAAAAATATCCAAGAAGGAAGTGGAAGCTATCTTAGATAAAAAAGTGTTCAAGAAAACTCGAGGGCAAACACATTTTCAGTATCTTGTCAAGTGGAAAGAGCAGCCAATGGAACATTCCAATTGGATGACAACAACTGAATTGCAGAAATATGGCATAAATCTTGAAAGTTTAAAGAACCAATCTTTTCTTCTCCGGGAGTCTGATGCAGGAGCATCGGGACGGGCCAGCAATGTGGGAAATTGCCCACATGTTGTGGCTTGAAAAAAAAAATCGTATTTCATTTGCTGTTGATAGAGAGTCGAGTTTACAGTTAGTTATTGTTGTAATAGTTAAAATTTTTTCCATTTGGTGTTGATTTGTTAGGCGCATCTTCTGTTGGAATAAATTTATGGTGATCACCTTATCTGTTGTTAGAGTAATTAGGGAAATAATTGCAAACTGAAGATTCTTGGAGCGGATCAACGTTGGTTTCTTCTGGGAGATCTTGATTCAAGAGCGCTTGAAATCCGGCAACGTGTTATAAACAGGTGTTCTGACCGCCGATTGTGTCAAATGCAGCTGCGTTGGACCGGAATATGGGGCAATCACTGAACTTGCATTAAAATCTAACTGAGATATGGCGGAGGACGGATTGATTGAAAGGAATCGGCTTAGAATCCGGGGCGATAGCGTGATTTTTGTATGTCAAGGTCTTGATATGCCAAAAATAAAGAAGAAAGAGATGGGATCGACGTTTTTTTTCTTTCTGTTGTTTATTCAGGTAGCATGTAAAAATTTGTGACCTGCGTTGTCAAAGAGATAGGAACAGATGTTTCGTTTGATGGCTTTTTGTTTTTGGTTGTGATCTATTTGCGTAGGTTAAGCTTCGATGTACTGGGATATAGAACGCATTGTATCGGTGGATGCAATAAATGAATGAATCTGTAATCTTTTGGTAATGGTAATAATATAGCGTAGGTGGAAGTTCAACGTCCTCTGTTTTGTTTGAATTAACATGTGTCACATTTTTTTTATTTGCATTGGGATAAGGGTTGATGTTTGTTAATTGCAACAAATGCAACACAGATATGGAGAAATAAATGTGTTGTTGGTTTCAAACAGAAATGTGGTTGTTATGCGTTAGGAAAAAGAATCAGATGGGTTGCGCCCTATATAACAAATGAAAGAATTCAATTCTCCATTTTAATGGAAATAGGGTTTTCCATTTTGACATTCCACATTCTAAAAAAATCAGAGTTTTTTTCTATTTGAATCGATTGTAATCTAAGCTGATTGGGCACAGGAGTTTCGGTGCATCAGTTTATCGACATATAAGATTGGGGTTAAAGTGCCCAAATATGTCTATAATAAGAATAAAATCATGGAGTTTCAAACTAAGACAAAAAGGTGGGACTTCATTATCTTTAGGACTTCCCTCTACAACTGTACCAAATAGAATTGCAAGCTCATCATCGAAAACATTTACTTTGTTTGAAATTAGCTCTAATTTCAACATCTTCACAATCTTGGATTTGTATTTTTCATTCTTAACTAGTTTAGTTGGAGGAATTGAAACTTTCAGTTTTGATATTTCATTCTCTAAACTAAGTAGATTTGATTGCTTGTGTACCTCTTTCACAGAGATGACCTTTTTTTCAAGCTGCCCTTTAGGATGAGACTCCTTCCTCTGACCTTCAGTTTGACCTTCCCTATCCTTCCTTGCGTTCCTGGTGGAAGCTTCATTATTTTTGTCCCGACTTAGAATGATAATATCTTTTTCTCTATTTTGATCTACAGGAGATGCTTCTTTGTTTTTGCCATCCCTATGAGCATTTTTCCTTTTCTGATGCAATGTGACTGGAAAATTCCTTCTCCTCAAATTGTACTGTTTTTGCAAATGAATGAGAGCATTTTGATATCCCCGTTGGTACTCTTTAGTGTGAATTGCCCATGAATCATCATTTGAAGGGACAAGCTGCTGATCACTTGGTGCAAGAGATTCCTGGGAAAATTGATCTTCCTCAGTTAGAAAAGTATGTAGTTCATCTTCCTCAAAGAAATTAAAGGCTTCAAAAATGTCTTCTTCATCTTCTTCCGGACCTTGAGTGTAGCTTTGCTGAAAAGGAGTTTTGACATGTCCCCGAGGATCTTGAGTTTTATGCTCTTTTTGCTTATTTCTGAATTTGTCCTTGTAATATGGATTCCTTATTAAAGGCTCCACTTCTCGATCAATGAAATAATTCTGTCCATCATTATTTCCATGGTATTTATGCGAGTGTCTAGTTTACCATCAGTAGAAGAGGAAGACTCCTCCTTAATGGTGAATTTATTCTCCGGTTTCTCTAGTTTTATTTTAAACTTCTTGATCAGTAAATTAGCTTCTACACTTACAACATTGCATTGCATTTCTTCTAAAGTTACAATATCTCTCTCCCTAAGATGATATGCCATGTATGGGTCAAAGGCATCAGGATAGTGGAGGAGGGATAAACCAGGGGGAGGTTTCATGTCATTATGAATGGAATTGTACACCAGATAAAACCTTGTTGTAAATTCCTGCACTGTCTCATTCGGGTTTCACTTCATGGAATTATACTCTACCAAAATTTGTAATGGATTCTTCTTCTCTTGCCATTGGGCTAAGAACAACTCTATTAGCCACTGAGAGCTATTGATGGAATTAGCTACCAAACTACGAAACCACTTTTTCACGTCCCCAAAAAATATTTGTGCTATTATTCTCATTTCGGCATCTTCATCATCAACCTCTTCTAGGTCGATGAAATCCACCAGTTTGTCAACGTGCTACTGCGCTGTGATTTACGGACTGCCATCAAACATAGGAAGTCTTTGGCCATAGTTTTGAGGTAGAGATGCAAGTTAACCGGAAAATATTAAAGGGGAAAACCTTGCCATGACTACTGGAGGAAGTTGTATGGAACTACAATGGGTTGTGTTGATTGAGATGATGATGTAAAAGGAGGTAGTGGTGGATTAACAATAACAGATGTGGTGACCGATGTATTTGGAGGTACGGTAGAGGATGTAGCAGTAGACAAAATTTCAAGCTAATATTGGATGTAGGCCTTTTCGTTGGTGATTTGAAGTTGGTCTGTTAGGCTTTGGAGATTATCAAAGTTGGACCAAACCTCGTGATCAAGTTTAGAAAATAGAGATTTAGCAGAAGGTATAGAAAACAAAGATTGATAAGTAGGCAAGTACGAATCAAACTTTATAGGGTCAAAAATTACTTCTTTAAGAAAAGACTCAGACTTTGATTGAAAAAAGGATAGATCGAATTGAATATCAAAAGAAATACCTTCAACAATAAATAATTGATCAGGTAGAGAGGTGGTTCTTACCAATTTTCGAGTTCCACTTTTAGGAAGAGGGGTTTTGAGTTTTCTCAATAGTTTCTCTGGATCATCAACAACTAGAGGTGGATTTGGGTTAGGATTTGACCTCATGTGTCTTTTAGACACCATAATTTTTACACTTTGAACTTGATGTGATTTTAAAATCAACCTTCTTTGAATACTAGAATATGTCACCCACAGAACCAGCTTGAATGCACTTTTAAAACTAATCCCAAGAATAATATATTAATCATTTCCCCGACAACGATGTGAAAATGTTATCCTCCACAATGTCCCAAGCTGAGAGGATATCGACAGAGGTAACCACAGACCAAGCTTTCAATTTGGTAGCTAGCCCTAACAAACCAGAGAGGGCTCTCTCTATGATCACAATCAATGAATTGACTGGAAAAGGAATAGATTTAGGCTAGGTATGCTAGGCTCAGGTAGACCTTGAAAGTTTAGTGTTTTGATGCTGGATAAGGGATGAAAACTAGGTAGCTAGGTCAAAGGATCAAAGGGTTACAATAGAAAAGATATGGAGGAGAAAGGTAGTAATAATTATGTGATATATTTAGGGTTTATCGGTGTAGTGTAATGTTTGGAAGATGAAAAAGGGTCTTAATAAGCATGAGCACATGAATTCATTAAACAGGAAGGAAATTAAAACATAATGATATTCCCATAAAAACATAGATTTATGCAAAGAATTCTGTTTATAAGCTTTAAGGAAAATGATTGAAGAATTGATGAATGGAAAGAGAAGATGAATATCTTTCATATAAAGCTATGACAGAGAAGAAAAACATCACAAACTTACTGAACATGAATTCCTAGATAATAACTGCAAATTGTATCCTTTGATTTCTAGAAAATGTCCAAGTACAAGCTACAATAGTTCTCTCCTCTGATGTCCAACCTGTTCTATGAATGAGAAAATGATACATAAAGACCAAAACAACATTTACCTGCTCTCAAGGGTCGAATCCATGAGTCTAGTAACTTCTCCATGAGGTGTTCCAACCAAAACCCTAAAGACTAGGGAGGTTAAAAAACTCCTCCAATTAACTTTGACTCCAACCACTCTCATAAATGAGGCCAAATTTACATCAATTTTGTTTTTTTAACAAGACTAAATACCCACTATTACATCATATTTACATTAAGATTAATTCATTACATCATAGAAATCCGAATCCAACTGACCAAATTGGAGAAAAACTACCACAGACAAAAACACAGCGAATTTATGAGAAAACGTAGTGAAGCCGAGGAAAACACAACGAAATTAGAAAACTACGTTTTTGAAGGCCTTCCGGAAGTCAAAATCCTAACCTTGATAGCTCATTGGAAATATGGGGATGTTGGCTACAAAATGGACTCTTTAAGATCTCAAAAATGTTACTCCTAGCCCATAAAAAATGCATTCTCCCATAATTACTCTGGAAAACACAACGTGGTCTCCATCGGGGTGGTAGAAAGGTGAGTTTTTGATGGTTTTTTTGACTTTTTCACCTGTTAAACTTTGTAAAAAGTATGTTCCTATTAGGGAAAAAATGTTGTATGGAACATGAATAATCTATAAATGTAAACCAAACTTCATTTGGAGCTCCCCAACGAAAGCGCAACGTGGGGCATGCTATGTTTTCTCCTCCATGGTTGTGCTAAAATATGCAAAAATTCTCAAAAAACTAAGTTTCCTCTGAAACTCCTAAAAATTGGTATGTGAGATCACAAAGTGGTATGCTATACTATGAGGCATCAACAAGAAAATCTAACTTTTCCTTCCATTTTTTCTTGATTAGGGTTTCATTGAGCTTCTTCTTCAATTGCTTGACCTTAACCTTAGCAATCAAGTTTCTTGTGTAATAATGGGAAACCATGTGTTTCTGCGATCTTTTATCTTTGTTAGCCCTCCTAAGAATCTTCTCCAAGTGAAAATTTACCTTGTCAAGCCAAAATTCCCTATCTTCATTGATTTCCGCTTCAATTAGGTCAACATAAGTCATCTGCTCTCTTTGCTATTGAAGTTCTCTTTTGAGGCCTCTGGTCCTTGGCATTTTCCTTGTTACTTGCTCTTGATGTTCCTTTGAAACTTCTGCATCCATTACTACCTTTCCCTTGACATCCTCTTTACCAACATCAACCCCATGCTTTTCCAAAAGTAGCTGCTTTACCTTCAACTGCTGATTTTCCTGCTCTAGAGATGAAATCATGAAGTTTGCCTTTAATAAACTATCCTTGAGCTTTGTTATCTCAACATCTTTCTCCTTTACGACCTACTCCATTGTTTTACGCTCCTTACTAGCCTCCAAGTCAACCATGTCAGTGTCAAGATGACATTTTCCTCATGCTGTGATTGTAATACCTATTTTGCTTATGCTTTTGATGTGAGCTTGGACCCTTCCATAGGATGTGGTGTAAACACAAGCCTCCTTCCTTTCTGGTATGTCTGAGTTACTTCAGACCTAGGTATCCTCTCAACTAGAGGTCTACTAGGTGAGCCACCTTTCACATGCTTAGGTGGTACTAATGATGTACTAGGCCTTGAATATTGACTAGTAGAAGACAAGAGAACATCTGACTGAATGAAAGTTTCCCAAGTGATATTCTTTTGAGTCAACTAATGCAATACAATAATCTTGATGAGGGCATGGTTGAAAAGGTTCTTTTCATGGTCACTTAGTCTATGTTGCACCTTGTCTTCTATCTTAGCTAGACTTTTGTAGATGTATTAGGCTAGGTTTAGTGTCTTTACCCCTGTGAAATGCATGAGAAATATGACATGGTATTTGTACAATCTTGAGAATATACCTTCACATATAAAGTATTTCATTATAACCCTCATCATTGGAGCAAATTTGTCAAGGAGATGTGCAAAAGGAAAAAATTTCTTAATGGTATGTCTTTAGTGGCTTTTGATGAAAGGTTGATAGTTTTGTAGGTTTAAGTCTTGATTCTTAAACCATTCTTCTCCATTGCTTGGTATCCTTGTGGCTGTTGCTATGAGCCTAGTTGAAATAGTGAATGTGACGCCTGCAATAATAAACTTATCTCTCCTCAAATGAGTGGAAAATAGATTAGTCAATTTATCATGGTATTTGACCCTTTCAACCAACTCACAAAACCCTAAACATTCTGTATTCTCAAAGCACAACTTGGAAAGTGGGGAAGACATCAAATCCTCAGTGTTTAGGGGTTCATACCTCAATATTTGACTTCCTTTGTTATATTTTTCTCCTCCTCCTCCATTTGACTGTTTTGCAAGTGAAACCCTAGCTAGGAAGACAAGGGATTGGAAAGATGTGATGGGATGGGGGGTTTAGGGAAGGGGAAGAGGGGTAGGAAAATTTAGGGAGGTGGGAAAGGGTGTTAGGGACCCCTAGGAAGTGGAATGAGGGAAAATGAGCAAAGGGTATGGTCTAGGGAATTAAAACACAATCCACTACGAAAAACAATGAAAACACAATGAAGGGAGTGATTGAGGGTTTTACAACATGAAAACAAATGAAATAGACTTATGGAGAGGTGACTAATGTTTAAATTACTTGCAAGAGGCTGTTGGACACTTGAATTGTTGAAGAAACCCTTTAGAACAGGTTTTTAGGGTCGGAACCAAGAAAATGCATTGAATACTTGGAAAAACGCAGTGAAACTAGAAAGCGCAATGAAATGCAGGGAAAACACAATGAATCACTAATGAAACATAGTGAACCTGGAAAGCACAATGAAATGCAGTGAAAACGCATCAAAGTTGCTTGGATCACTTTTTGGAGTGCTTTTGCCTCCGAAAACACTGAGGAACTATCTTGTTGTTGAAATATATCTCTTTAGCACTGAATAAAAGAGAGAGAAGTGGAATGCAATGGTCTTTATAGCTTTTGGAACTCAATTTATATGGTAGGGTGGCCCACCATGCAATTTTCATTTTACTTTGGAAAAATTATGTAACTTGGAACTTTCAAAAGCAAATTTTAGAACATAACTTATTGCATCACTTTGAAATGAATTACACTTAGAAACATAAGGTTGTGAACATACCCTATCACTACTCCTTCGTTTCCCGATTTGTTGAATGAATTGACAATTTTGATGACTCTAACTGTAATGACCTAATGGAGACACTGAGCTAAATTAAGACCATGGTGACATGAATGAGATGATGATGATAATTTTTTCAATGATGGCACATCTAATTGAGTGATGGTAGTGATTGGAATATGAAAATATTGAAGGAGAAACAGTAGACCTAGACACACTAGCTAGTGACCAAATTTTATTATGAAAACCTAGTGAGATGATAAAATTTGACTTGAGACCCCTAACAAAACTTGTTAAAATCATATTTGATCACCGGTGACAGGTAGAACTGACCGACACTAATAGATACAAGATATGAAGAAAAGTAAGGAAGTTTGAGAAGAAGTGTGGTGTACAAAGTGTAAAGGAGAAGGCCATTCTAAGGAACAATGTCCTCTCTTCAAAAACTACATGGCTATTGGAGCTCTGAATCCTTTAAATATTGGATCCAACTTATGGTGTGAGATATGTAAGACTAGAGGTGAACATCACACAAAATATTGTTATTTGTTACAAAAGTATGTGCAGACCCCAAGGAACTTGTATTGCAAGTTCTACGAATCAGTGGGACATGATGAAAATAACTATCAAGATTATGAATTGATGATGGAGAAAAGTTATAATGCATATATAATGCATGAGGAAGAACATGGACACAAGGAACATGGAAAAAATAATGGTCGAGGTACTGGTTGAGCTAGTTGAGGACGAGGATAAATTATCTTCTATAACTATGGCCAGGCAGGTCATTTTGTAAGAGATTGTTAGAATCCTGCCATGACATGTAAGTATTGTAACTATTTTGATCGAGTAATTGAAGAGTGTCTTGGTACTTATGGCGAAGATGCAAGAAAAGAGGAACCAACACCCGACACAAAACATCCAAATGATGATTGCGGAACCGAGGACTGATGAATCTTGCATTAGTATTGTAGCAACGAGTGGAGTTGAGTTGCGATTGGAGATGATAAAGTAAATGGAAAGATGGAAGATGAAGACATATGGGTTAGAAATACTACTGAAAAATCCCTTGTGTTTGATATTCAAAATGGAAAATAAGTGTTTATGGAGGTGAAGAAAAACTTTATGGATATAGGAGCTTTGAAATCTAGCACGCAACAGAATCAAAAGAATCGCAACAGTGTATCATCTTCGACACAAGGCCAAGCTATGACATTACAGATCAAAGAGCTGTAGAAGGACTTTAGTAATTGATAAATTCCTGCGCATCTAAAGAAGTACCGTAGAGTGAGATGTGTGAAGTTAAAAATTTACATAGACAGAAGAGAACTAGAAAGGAAATCAGGCTTATTGGAGAAATAGGAGAATATGACATGGATCAAGTTATTTTAGATATGGGATCTGAAGCTAATGTCATGATAAAGAAAATATGGGAGTTAATGGGTAAACCAAAGTTGCATTGGTCACCTATTGAGCTAAGAATGGCGAACCAACAAAATATTGTTCCTCTAGGAAGATTATCAAGTATTACAGTGGACATTGAAGGGGTGCACACTAATACTAATTTTGAAGTGATAGAAATTGTGGATGATAGTAACCCCTATCTTGCATTACTTGGATTGGATTAGGCATTTTCCAACATGGCTATAATCAACTTAAAGAAGAGGAAAATGATATTTGAAAGCAACAATATGAGAGTGATCATTCCTTTGGATCCATCGGAAGGAGAAAGGTATATTGAACCATGTTGAAAAGGTTAATCCTCTCTGTGGACAGAGACGATCCCTCTAGCCCAATGAGTGGGTCTATCAGCTGAAATTACAATCAACTAGATATCTTCCTAGGTTACAATTTAAAAGAAGAACGAAGGAGATGGCCTACCTCGTTATGATGTTATTCCGATTTCCTTTGTTGAGGACTCTGAACCGCTTGTGTCACAAGATTTTTCCTGCTTCTGTCAGTGTTTATACACCTTCACAAGTAATCAAGACACAACAAAGCATGCCAAAACAAATAGAAAATCAAATAACAACCTAGCTAAATGATACATGAACATACACATTTTGGGAAGATGAACCAATAGTTGTGTATTATTAGGAAATAAATGGGAAGCTTACAACCAAAGCCTTGATGTTGAAAGGCTCTCCTTGAGTGATAATCCAAGTCCAAGCCAATAACTCTCCAAGCACTTGTTCTCCAAGTCTAATGAATAGCCTCTAGGCATAAGCTTAGCATAAGGGTACAAATAGAAATAGACCAACCTAGCCTCTAACCTCACCAACCATTTAGTAATGGGAGAGGATGAATATATAGGTTGGGAAAGAGAGTTAGGACCTCCCAAAAGATAGGATTAGACCCTAATCTCAAGGAGGTAGCTCATAGGGATAATACCAAGAGGCCAAGTTGGGAGAATTTGACCTCATCCATGCTGAAAAGCCTTTGGCTTGCTTCTTTGGAAGCTTCTAGATCATGAAGCTTCTCCTCATCTTTGGGAAAACTTCCTTTTTGAGGATCATCACGGGTATACAAGGGAATAGAGTGATGCCATCGCAGGTCAAGGGTGATGCAACAAGCGACCATCACGGTTTTTAACCTCATGAGAGCGATGAGTCTCAAAATTAGGGTTTTAGAGCTATTTCTTCAGGGGAAAGCTTAAGGAATTTTCCAATCAATGTTCTAAGGAGGATATGAGCTGCATATATGAATAAGTACACTGCATGATGGTCATGTTTTAGGCACTTTAGAGTATGTCATGTGGAAGTGTAGGAGGCGTGACAAAATACTGTGTAACAAATGCCCCCTAAAGCATGAAGGCAGAACGAGGAGTGACGACTGAGATTCTTTACAAGTATTTACAAGGACGAGGAAACACACTGTCAAGAGACCTGAAAATCAAGGATGCATATACATATACATATCTGAGATCAAGACATGAATCTATGACATGGGTGCAACCATCAAGTGTTGGGTTGTGTTATATTCTTTCCACGACTAGCGTACATAGTTAACCAGGGGGTTAGAGGGGGGTGGGTAGCCCCCCTCTATGGGGTTCGGGGTAGTGCCCCCAAATTTTTTTTTGGACCCTATATTAGGTTGGGCAGACCTACCTATGGTTTTTTGCATGATTTTCGCACATGGTTTTGGACGCGATGGTTTTTGGTCCATGGTTTTGGATGCGATGGTTTTCGGTCTGTGGTTTTGGACGTGATGGTTTTCAGTCCATGGTATTTGATGCTTTGACATGTATAAATATGTATTGTAACATTGAAAGGAACATAATGAAAAATCAAGATGGTAGTCCTAGTTTTGGGATCCAGGGGAAATCTCTGTGTTTTAGAATTCGTATGCAGGGAATTTCTGTACGGAGTTAAAACCTACATCAAGATGATGAAAACTATATGAAAGGATCCATGGCATGGGCACAACCATCCAAATAAGAAGGATCATATGTAAATCTAAGATCCAAGGTATGGATGTAGCCATCCGATATAGAAGGATCACCATAAATGTAAAGTCTCACGGTATGGTCACAACCATCCGTATAAAACAAACATGTGTACAATCATAAATAACATATAACTCCACGTAGCCTGAGTCATATTAGATAGGAATCAAGGTCTTGCGCTCCATCACTATTGGGTTGTTTTATATTCTTTCCACGACTAGCCCACGTAGTTAACTGGGGGGTTAGAGGGGGGAAGGAGTCCCCCCTTCATTGCACCGATTGCATAGCCGGGGGGTCACAGGGGGTTTTAGGGGTGTAGGTAACCCCCCCCCATGGGTCCAGGGCAGCGCCCTGTAAAATTTTGTTTTTGGACCCTATATTAGGTTGGGCAGAGCTACCTATGGTTTTGTGCATGATTTTCGCACATGGTTTTGGACGCGATGGTTTTCGGTCCATGGTTTTGGACGCGATGGTTTTCGATCCATGGTATTGGATGCTTCAACATGTATAAATATGTATTGAAACATTGAAAGACATA